>JAUMHN010010070.1:0-10043 GCA_032360265.1 Heliamphora ciliata | reverse complement strand
AGTGTTTATGAGACTTCTAATTCAATGATTTGGGTTTGAAATTGGAAATTTGAAGTATAATTGTGAAGAGAATGTATATTGGGGCTTGAAACTCAAAACATGGGCAAATATGAGGTTTTCTCGCGCACCAGTGCGCTCGAGCGGAGCCATGTCCGCTCGAGCGATCAACTGGCAGAGAGTTGGGTGCTCAAGCGCCCGACGTCCGCTCGAGCGGACTGACTGCGCAGGGCCAATTTTGTTCGATCATATCTCCCTCATTCGGACTCCAAATTGGGTTGTTCTTGTACTCAAATCGAAGCCCCGGGAATCCTCTTTCCAACAAGACTACTCTCACAAGAAAATTCTTTTGTAAAAAAAGTTATGATTAAAATAATAAGGGTATGTCAAATTTTCTTAACCATTTTCTACCTGTTTTTTGCCAAATGCTTTTAAAAAGGACGTTTTCATCAATATTGAACATTTTTATCAAATTTCTTGTCCCTTGGGCTATGAATTTACCTACCTCGCTACACTTGGGTTGGGATGCTAGTATCATACCGATTGGTTTTATTTGCACTAAATATGAATTTTTGACATGTAACTAAGGTCTTCAGAACAAGGATGAGTGTGGAAAATTATGAGCTATGTAGTGACATGGTTATCATTTAAGAGTTTAAGATTTAGAGAGAAAATATGAATTTTAACTTATATACACATGTATATACATATGATGGGTGCATCCCTTTCTCATTAAATGATAAGGTCCTTACTGAATAAGTTTTGTGTTGATATCCTATTACGTGGTAACGGAAAAGTGATATATGGGAAGTTTTATAATGATATTATAATGCGTGTTACACAGATTATGAAAGAGAATTTGAGTACTTAAACGACATATGATATGATTATAATTGGGTTAAAATTTATGTTGGTACTTAGTGACATTAAGTAATGATGTAAACTTTGAGAAACTACATATTGAAACTATTAACTTGAGTTGAAACCTTATGGTTGAATGTGGAATATGCATAATGAGGGATTGCGGTCCTGCGGTGAAAGCTCGCGAAGGTTCATGCATAATGAGGGGCTGCGGTCCTGCAAAGCTCGCGAAGATTCATGCATAATGAGGGGCTGCGATCCTGCGGTGAAAGCGCGCGAAGGTTCATGAATTAAGTTGGGCTGGTGGCTCCACGGTGAAAGACCAGAAACTTGTGCAAGATGGGGACCACGTGCCCACGGGTTAACCCCCGAAACGTGGTGTTGTATTGTGGTGAGTTATAGAGCTATCTATTACCAAATTGCTTCGCGTAGCCTATTAGGATAATAGGGAAGGGTTTCTATATGTTGCACCGGATATCGGTTCATTAATTGTGATAAATTAACTATGATACGATTTTTGTGATAAACTGGGTAATGAAAACGTGAATTGGTTTTTCTAAAAAATCGAGAAACGAGAATAAATGTGAAAGAAAGGAATGTGTTGAAAAGGCTTAATGAATGAATAACTTGGCGTGCGTCGGCGTGTGTGTAAGAATAAATAACAAATTTATGGAACTTGAATTTTTTATTCTGGATGCACCCATCACACCTCACAAATCATGCATTACATTTGAGTTAATCTATATTCTACGAGTTTCGGCTCACATATGTTTACTAAACCTTTTCAGGTCTTGAGGACCAGAAGCGAAACCAAGGAAAGGAAAGCACTTTGAGAAGGGCTTGCAGAAAGATTTTTTTTGTTCTATATAATGTTTGTATATAAACAGAAATGGATTACTGTAATGATATTGTGGTTGTAATGGACACTTGGAAACAAAAAATGTTTGATTGTAATTGACATGCATGAGGATATGGTTTCTTGTCGAAAATTCTTAGTTTCTTTAAAACAAACCGTTAATAAAACAAATGTTTCCATGGGTAATTTCTTGTACAAGTCGGTTTGGGATTAGGTCACGGGTGCCCGGGGGTTCGGGGCGTGACATTCCAAGTCCTTCATATCGAACTGCCCAGATAACCATACTTTAACCATAGATAATGCCCCCACATCGTTTTCGATGAGTAAGATATCGTCTACATAAAGTACTAAGAAGATCAGCACGCTTTCGTCACGCTTCTTGTACACACAGGATTCATCCGGACTTTGATCGAAACCATAAGACTTTATAGTTTGATCAAATTGTGTGTTCCAAGACCTCGATGCCTGCTTAATTCTCTAAATGGATCTTTTAAGCTTACACAACGTGTGTTCCTGGCTCTTTGCAATGAATCTGTCTGGTTGTATCATATAGATACATTCGTTAAGAGTTCCGTTAAGAAAAGCTGTCTTGACGTCCATTTGCCAGATTTCGTAATCAAAATGTGCGGCAATGGATAAGAGAATTTGGATAGACTTAAGCATGGCTACCGGTGAAAAGATTTTCTCATAGTCGATCCCATATTTCTGAGTGAACCCTTTAGCAACAAGCCTAGCTTTAAAGGTTTCAACCTTCTCGTCTGCTCCTCTCTTCTTCTTGTAGATCCACTTGCATCTAATGGATTTTATCCCTTCGGGTGGTTCTACAAGTTTCCAGACCTGATTAGAATACATAGATTCTATCTCTGAATTCATAGTCCTTTGCCAAAGATCTACATCATTGTCTTGAAATGCTTCATTATAGTTATAGGGCTCGGTATCTAGTTCTTTCGGAATCCTGTCAAAAGACTCTCTCAAGAACATATATCGGTCAGGTTGATGAATAACCTTCCCACTACGACGAGGCACAACATGTGTCTATGTACTAGCAGTAACAGGCTATGTAGAATCTGAACCCTGTACATCAGCACCCTATTCTTGATTTGCACCTATCCCGATAATCCTCCCACTACGACGAGGTAATAGAATATCAGTGACTTGTGGTTCCTCTTCCGTTCTTCTAGTATTTTTTCTTAGTTCTTCCAGAATAATTTTGCTATTGGGCCTGTGATCCATAATATAATCCTCTTTCAAGAATCGGGCATTGGTGCTAACAATGACCTTCTGATCCTTAGGATTATAAAATAGACCACCCTTCGTTACCTTGGGATACCC
Organism: Heliamphora ciliata; assembly: GCA_032360265.1. NCBI lineage: Eukaryota > Viridiplantae > Streptophyta > Magnoliopsida > Ericales > Sarraceniaceae > Heliamphora > Heliamphora ciliata. Next base: position 6,997 of record JAUMHN010010070.1, on the reverse strand, counting down.
CACAAAGAAACAAACTTCCTTCCTCGTTTCTAACTTACTCGTGTTCCCTTTCAGCACATGTGCTGGATACCCCCAAATTCGAATGTGTTTCAGACTAGACTTACGCCTGATTCACAATTCTGTGGGAGTAGAAGGTATTGACTTAGAAGGTACCAAGTATAGAATGTAAGCCGCTATCTCTAAAGTGAGTCTCCAAAACAAATCTGGTAAACCTGAATAACTAATCATTGACCTTACCATCTCCATAAGAGTCATATTCTTTCTTTTTGCTATACCATTCTGCTGTAGAGTGCTAGGTGTAGTCAACTGGGATGTAATCCCCTCTGATGACAAGTAGTCCTTAAACTCTCCAAAGAGGTATTCTCCACGATGGTCGGATCGTAGTATTTGATACTTTTACCTAGATGCTTCTTCGCCTTCGCCTTAAATTTTTTAAAATTTTTAAACCATTCAGACTTACGGTGCATTACGTAAATGTATACATACCTTGAGTAGTCATCAATAAAACTGATGAAGTACTCAAAGCCACCTCTAGTCCGGATTATCATAGGACCACATACATCAGAATGAACAAGCTCCAACGGTTTTTTAGCTCTATAGCCATTGGTCGAAAAGGGCCTCTTGCTCATCTTACCTTCTAAGTAAGATTCACAGACTAGAAGTGCCTCCACTTCCAATGAACTCAAAGGTTCATCTGCTACCAGTTTATTTATTCTTTTTAGATTAATATAACCTAAGCGTAAGTGCCAAAGAAACGTTTGGTTCATTAAAGAATGAAACTTTCTCTTATATGGTAATATAGATGTATTATTTGTTCTAGTCAGTTGCAGTGTAGGAGAGATTAGAGTAATAATATAAAGATCATCCACCAATATACTAAAATAGATAACTCATTTATTATCCTTAATAACCACAGAGTTATTAAAATAAACCAAATATCCGTCTTTAGCTAATCCAGAAACAGAAAACTAAGTTCCTTCTAATGGCAGGTACATAAAGACAATCTCTCAATATTAAAATCTAATCTTTACCAAAACTGAGAGTGACATCTCTTACTACAACTGTTGTTACCTTTGAATTATTGTCCACATGCACGTAAATCTTGCCATCACTAAGTTGTCGGGTTTTCTAGAACCCTTGCAATGAATTGAAGACATGATTAGTGGCTTTCATATCTACACACCAGGTACCGGTAGATAACACCGCTAAACATGTTTTCACAACCAGTGAACAGAAATTACCATGTTTGTTCTGCCTTATGAGAAATACTAGACATAGCTTTTTTCAGTGCTGGGTCTAATTGTAGTGAAAACATCTGTCTTTCGGCTTTTTCACACCACCCTGGAAACCGTGTCTCCTATTTCTGAACTTTTTTCTTTTTCCATGCCTTTCGGCTCAAAGGAAGAACCTTTCTGATGCCTTTTGGCTCGAAGGAAGAATCTTTTTCAGAAACAAACACCTTTCCTAATATTGAAGGAATACCATTTGTAATTAAAGATATATCCAAGTTACATTTCCAGCAAACAAAATTCAGTCCCGTTAGTTTATTTTCTTTGGGTATTAAAGCGAGTGGGTTGAAAGCCATTTTAATCCTGAGAATCATATAATTAAAAATACCGTTAACTATGACGTGCAAATCTTTAAATTCATTTTAATTTGGTTCTCTCTACTATTTTAAAATTAATTCGCCAGCAACTTGGTAACCTGAGAATAATATGCTACGATTAGTGAACGTCTACTATCCATCATAAGACCTGACAGGCTAATTCTTTTTAATTTTACTATCTAGGAAACTGATCATGCCAAGTAAAATTAAATAGCTGACATTGTTTTGGTCGAGTTTATAATAGAAGTGACTTAGATGGAGATGATACTATTATATACAGTTAAGTGTTAACCATCACCTTATCCCAAATCAATTACTTCGCAATGAACCCTTCAGATGGAGAAGTGATCAACACTAACAATTATTTATAATAATCCCTAAACGAGATTTGTACTGGCGATACCGCAATTAATCTGTCTGATGGGGAGGAATGTCTTACTGCCAACACGTCGGATTTAATTGCATCGCCTATAAACTGGTGATGGAAACCGCGAGATTTATCTGTGAATAAATTTTTTCTTCCACTTAAATTTTTAAAACATTTTTTAGGGTTATAAAAATCTGTTTAATTAAAATAAATTTATTAATTTCGAAAGCCACACGATCTGAAAGAATCAAATATCTTTATGTGTATACGATTTCAAAAATTCTGGTTTATCAAACCATCTTTTCGTATTTAAATGCGTAACAAATAAAATTTAATAAATACACAGTTTTTTCATTTAGCTTTTCAGCTAAGGTAGTGATTAAAGGTATTTATTTATTTTATTTTTCGTTTTACATTTTTTGAAAAATAATAATTTATTTCGATTAAATATTTTTTTTTATTAATTCAAAATCATGAATTAATTCTCACGTTTTTCTAAGATATCCGATTTAAAAAAATCATCTTTAAACGTGATATTTTGTAAAAAAATAAAATATCTAAAGTGTTTCCATTTAATTAAAATTAAATAATTAAAAAAACTTAATTTTATTTTTTATTACAAAATATTTTAATTAAAACTAAATTTTTGAATTAATTAAATTAACAGGATAAAACCAATATTTATCATCCACGCAGTTAATAAAAAATTAAATGCAAGATTTAATAAAATATTCCGATTTTATAATCCATTTGAAACTCTAAAGAGTTTTAGTCTCCTGTTTAAAAGGATAAACTTCAAAATCCGTTTCTAAATCAGCTTTCTGTTTGGATAAATACTGCTGGTGTTTGATTGCCGAAACACTGCTGAGAATTGCTTCTTTGGAAAAGAGCTGCTGCTGAAACAGCCTGGAAAGAAAGCACCGCTGCCTTAAGGCAGCGTTTGGCTGCTGCTGTGTTTTATTTCAAAATAAAAACAAAACAGTGTTCCAACCAGCGTGAAACAGCGCCTGGGATTGGAAACAAAAAGCTGCTGTGCTCAATCCTAAGGTTAGGAATAATGGGATTGCCGAGAACACTGCACTGCGCCTGGAATAATAGAAACTGCTATGCCGACCGCTGCCTTAAGACTGCTACTGCGCAGTGTTCAAAACAGTGTTTCACATATACAAAACAGTGTACAAACAGTGCCTGGAAAAAAACTGCTGTGGTTTGGAATAATGGGATTGCCATGACTGCGGCTGTGCTTAAACAACTGCACTGCGCCACAGCCTTTTGGAAAACAACGCCGCTTCTGTGTTGGCTTTTTGCTGCGGAAACTGCTTGCTGTTTTCGCCGCTGTGGCTCGGTTTGGCTGCTGCAGCTGCTGTTTTGCTTCGTTTTTTTTTTTATATATATTTTATCCAGAAAAAAAACTTGAAAAAAAAAATGTGAAGCAACCAAAAAATCATGGCTAAAACTGCCAACCACCGCCAGTTGCCGCCTCCTTTGTTATTTCATACTTGTTCTTATTTTTTCTTTCTAATAAACTAAAAAAAAAACTTAAAGAACATAAAATATTTATATCGAAATCTACGTCCCGTAGGCTCACATTCGATCTAAAAAAAAATTAATCTATCACGGTCAATTTCCGTGATTAAAAAAAATATAATCATCATTCATGCATTCAATCAAACATGAAAATAAATAATTATCATAAAACTAGGATTTAGAACGCCTGCAAAACAAAGTTAGCAACAGTTCTAAAACTACCCGGCCCTGATAACCGTAAACAAAAAATAAAACGGCTTGATACCAATTGTTGGAGGGAAAACTGCTAAGATCATTATTTTTGTAAACGATTTTTGATAAAAAATTAACTAGACGGGTAAACGCCGAAACGGATTCTAGATAAAACTTTTGATGTCGAACGATCAAAAATAAAATCCGTGCAACCAAAATTAATTTATAAGAATACCATTTGTTGATCGATTCTTTAACTACGATTTGATTCCGAGTTGAAGCTCCTATAAGATCTTCTACTGTATTCCCTTATGTGATCCTCGAACGTAGTGTGGGCTACGGACTATCGAGAACTCGTACCGGCAGAACCTAGATATATTTAGTCTTGAAAGACAAAATATGATATATGATATATAAAACTAGTTCAGCATACCCGCATATATATAAGGCTACATCAGGGACCTGGGGAGTAATTATGAGTAAGACTTCCAGTGGAACACAGACACCTACTAGCGATTTTTGCAATTATGAAATAACGCAGCGGTTTCTACAATTTCCATAAAATATTGAATTACAATTCACACCACTAAAGAACGATAATTGCACTCTGACCCATAATCTCAAGACTTTCTTACATTGAGCTCCTGTTATTAAATGCTTACCATTTCTCTCCACATTAAAATTCTCGATACCCGCCAATTAAATTTAATTACTGATAATTTAATTTAATCGGTATCTTGATATTTCTTAAGTCCTTTCGCTTAACTTATTTGACCGCTGGATAATCAAATCCACCTGCAGGGTTTGGTCCGGTCAAAACTTATAAGTTTCCTTAAGTGGGTATCGTCAATCCTGATCATTCGGAACGTGAATTCCATCAATAATTAATATTTGCCATATAAATAATATCGCTATCCAACTCACTAGGAATATAGACCCATATAAGATCACACCCTCTAATGAATCAAAACAACGAATATTAAATATATGCTAATCAATAATTATTTTAGGATTAAGAGAATAAGCACTATTCATAATAATCTTGGAGTGTAAAATAAATTTATATAGTCAGAATAAAATTAATTAACCCAAATATCCCGTTCAATACACACAAAGTGCACTAGCAAAGAGAGTCGAAACAATAGACGACGCTATTATCTATGCTCCGTAACTAAGACAGGCCTACTAAAACTTTGTACTACAGTCGTACCGATGGTATGTCCATTTTCATCTAAACTATGAACATAAAACTTACTTCCTGCAAGAACTTAAAATCTGATCATCTATGTGTAAACCGTACTCTACACATCAGATTAAATACTATACAGAATATCTGACATTCATGCATATCATTAAGAAAATAATACACATGCATTGCTCATAAAGATTTTCTCATAAAATAAAAAATTAATTTTATTAAAATAAAATTAAATACTAAAATCATGATTTTCAATATACCAACTTAACATGTTATTATTGATAAACTCACTAAAATGGCATACTTCCTACCAATCAAGAATACGCACACAAGTGATCAGTTAGCTGTACATTCGAAAATAGTATGTCCGCATGAAGTTCCAACGTCCACTGTTCCTCATCATAACCCAAAATTTGTTTTATGCATTTAGAATAGTTTTTAAAAGGCTATAGGAACCAATATACATCTTAGTACGGCCTTTCATCCGCAGATAGGTGGGCAATTAGAACGAACCATCTAGATGCTAAAAAATATACTGCAAGCCTGTAGTGTGAACTTCCAGGGGAAATGGGATTAACACTTATCGCTTATCAAATTTATTGACCACAATAAATTCCAATTTATGTTGATATGGCTCCTTTTGAGGCGCTCTACAGACAAAGATGCAAAACTCTGTTGTTGGACAGAGACAGAAGGGGAACATCTTACTAGGCCAGAACTTGTTCAAGAAACAACCGAGAAAATTCATTTAGTACGAAAATGTTTTAAGATCGTACTAGACCGTCAAAAGAGTTATGTCGACAAAAATCGACGCAAGTTGCGATTTCGAGAAGGTGATATGATATTCTTGAAAGTATCTCCAATGAAAGGTGTCATTGTTTTGAATGGAAAAATAAATTAAATTCTCGTTATATCGATCCATTTGAAATCTTGGAAAGAGTAGAACCTATGGTTATCGACTAGCCTTACTGCCAAAATTGGCTCAAATTCACAATATTTTTCATATCTCTATGTTGAGAAAATATATCGCTAACTCTTCCCACATTATGACTTTGCCACCTATAGAAATATACCAAAACTTAAATCATGAAGAATGACTTGTGCATATATTGGATCGACAAAAAAGAGGACTCCATAACAAAACTATACCACTCGTCAGAGGGAGAAGTGACGTGAACAAAAAAAAGAATGACATGAGAGTCAAATATCCTGAACTTTTCGTTTTGAGATATTACCTTGTTAACTCGGCTCGTGTAAAGTTTGGAGGTCCAAACTTCCTATTCGTAAAAGTGGGGAGAATGTAAAATCTTGTAACCAAAATTTTGAAAGAAAAATTAAAAATAATTAGCCGATACTCTTAAAATATAATTCCTCACAAAACCTTATAAATAAAAGTTAAATTGGGAATTTATCACAAAATTAGTTAAAATTCGATAAATGTCAAAAATTAAAAACACGTAGTTAGAAAATTATCATTTAAATTTTGACAACAAGATAATTCATGAATTGACATTAAAAGTTTATATTAAATTTTTGTTAATTTTAGGGACACAAAATGTCACGCCCCAAAACCTAGGGTCACGTGAAAATCCACCAAACACCAATTTTATATGAAAATACAGGTTTTCATACATTGAAATCTGCCTGTTGAAACTAATGAAATACCCAACAACTCTCATATATATAAATGACATACAGTTCCAATATGCATACAGTTCCAATATGCATACAGTATATCGCCTTATGGCGTACAAAACCTGCCTTTAGGAACAGGCATACTAAAAAGGAAATTATAAAAGTTTTTCGCTACCGCGGACACCACCCAAGTTACTCCTCATCCACATCATCACTTGCAAATATTTTTACAGAAAATTTCCACCCATGAGCTGAAGCCCAATAGAAACAGATAATAAGCTGTAAAGTAGGAAAATATGCAACCATATGGTGGGGGTGAACTCAACCACAAAACCCAAAACGATTTTCCATCAGACCACCAGAAGTCTCCCAAAATGGTTTTATTAACATAAGATCCTGTTTTCATCCTTCAAACCATGCGATACAAATATTGCAAATAACCAACCATAGTTAAGGAAAAACAGTAATCAAA
>JAUMHN010010059.1:0-10044 GCA_032360265.1 Heliamphora ciliata | reverse complement strand
AGCTTCGAGGAGAGATCTGTATAGGGAGGAGTTCTACACTCTTACCCAGGGGGCGATGGACGTCATGCAGTATGAGTCCAGGTTCACGTGTTTGTCCCGGTTTGCACCTGAGTTGGTGAGCACAGACGAGCTGCATTTTATGAGGTTGGAGCGGGGTTTGAGATCGGCGATCAGAGAGCGTGTGGTTGCGGTAGGACTTCGGGTGTTCACAGAGCTGGTAGAGGCAGCATCGAGGGTGGAGAACACCATGATTGAGATTCGGGCTTCCAGGGAGGCCAGGACACCGCAGAGTGGGATGGAGGCGCAGACAGGTGGGCATTCCAGTAAGAGGCAGAGGTCTTCTAGCACTATTTTTCAACCATCTGGGTTACCACAGCAGTTTTCAGCACCAGCACCATCAGTGGCTTTATCTGAGAGGCCAGAGCAGAGGGAGTTGATTTTCTATTAGTGCAGGCAGCCATGGCATCGTGTTTCAGAGTACCCAGAGCTGAGGTAGTCCCAGGGTTCACGGAGTCAGTCACAGAGGAGGGAACATATTTGCTATGGATGTGGCCAGCACGAACATATTCGCAGGAACTGTCCCCAGAGGGAGAGTGCGCCGAGTACAGTGGGCACACCAGAGGGTTCGTATGTGCGGGACCGACAGCAGCATCCAGCAGTTCAGACTTTTCGAGCGACGACAGGTGGGGGTGCTTTAATTCAGTCGGTGTGGCAGCCGACAGCGTCGAGTTCTGGTGGACAGGACAAAGTGGGGTAGCCCCGAGTATATTCTCTTACAGCTCGCGATTCTTCGAGGGCACTGGTCGTGCCGGAGGATGCTGATATGCCTTCAGCGAGTAGAGTTACTTTCTAAGTATGCAGGTTTTGGGCCAGTTTCTTCATTGTATCTGTTTGGGAGTTAATGATGGTTTTTGCGAGTGGTGTGCTGCGTGGAGGCAGTAGTTGGTGTGGTTGTGAGGTTAGGAGAGTTGTAGATTCTGAGTCTTTGAGATAGTTGGCCATTGTTTAGGATGCCTGACCTTGTTTGATTATATCCTAGGAATGGTTTGGCTAACCATCTCGTGTACCTGTGTTGCTTGTGATCACCGGGTTGCTTCTGTTGATCTTGAGTTGATTTTCAGGGGTAAAATTCCTTTAAGGGGTAGAGTTGTGAAACCCTGACTAGTTTTCTTTTTTCGGCATTTTCGAACGCGCGTTACATGTTTTCTTTCGAGCATGTTTTTACTGCTTTTGATGCATGATCGGGCTTAGATATGCATGCGAGGTAGGTTCCCAGGGCCGTGGGCCATTGTGGTGCGAATTTTAAAATTTTCAAAAAAAATTATTTTGGAGACCTCCTATAAATAGCTGGAGTTAGATATTTTCAAATGATATTTTTCAAAACTTAACTCTTAAGTTTTTCGTTTTTCTCTATGCCTTCTCTCTAAGTTCTCGGGGGCCCGGGGCTTGATTTTCAACGATCCAACAGCGGATCATTACTTTTGGCGTCGTGGGCTACGCAACCATTCGGTCATATTTTGATTCCGACGAAGCTCGATTTTGCACGTAGATCAAGACGTTGAGTTTTTAACTCACCGAGGTAGGATTGTAGACCTGTATGTTTTATAAGGGTGCTGTGGGTAATCAGGTGTCTTTTTACCTGTTAGATCGCTGTAGATTTGAGTTTGGATCAAGTTAGATTTTTGGATTTAAAACCTTGTTTCAGCAATTTTTGAGAATGGAATCGGGTGTCGGGGGTTTCTTTTGAGGTCTCGATGTTAGGCCTAGGAGTGTGGGTGTTTACGGATGTTGGTTTGGAGTTCGGAGGCTTCGAATCGGGGTTTGAACGTAGAAACCTGTAGCTCAGAAACGATTTTTCGCCATGGTTTGGTCGACTGAACCATGGGGTCAGTCGACTGGAGTCTGGATCTTGGGTTCGGTCGACTGAACCAGGGGGTTCGGTCGATTGAACCGTGTGTTTTGGCGTTTTGTGGTTTTCCAGTGGGTGTTCGGTCGACTGGAGGTGGGGTTCGGTCGACTGAAGTTGTGGGCTGTTGGTTTGTGATTTTGGGTTGATTCCATGGTTTTCGATTGGTGTCCTATGGTATTCAATTGATTAATTTATGGGAATTACTTGATTTAAATACCTGTGAATTCCTTTTAGGGTTCAGTTGGTTGTGTCGTGGTTTCGGGGGTCGTGTGGTAACCTCGTGTGTTCGTGTTGATGCCATCCTCGGGAATGATGAGTTGGTGAGATGTGGGTGTTTGTTATGCGTTGGGAGTTTTGACCCGTGGTTCCTTTCTGGAAAGAGTCTTAGGTTGTGAACCGTGAGGCTTTTGGGTTTTTAGTTGACCTTCGGGTTAGGCTTGGTTGTTATATGTGGCTATGTGCTTTTATAACGGGCTTATGCATGTTATAACTGTAGTTTATTCATGCATGGATTATGTTTAATGTGATTTATATGGCTTTCGATATCATTATTTGTAATGTGGTTTATACTTTAAGACCCTGAGTTTTAAAGGCATAGATGTTGAATTTGAGGAACGAATGCATGTAGTGCATGTTGCATGGGTGCAGGTTTATGTGAGTCGCGTGTGTAGCATGTGACATGGTTTGTGATACGTAGTGATAGTACGTGATTTTATGCATTTAATTTCTTATTAGGTTATGCATATGTGTATGGAATGAGATAGATGGTTATGTTAGCTTTGGTTAACGGTGATTACGTTAGGGTTACGTCCCTTTAGTTGAAGTCCGAGAAGATTACGACAGGGTTACAACCCTTCGGTTAAAGCCCGGAAAGAAGCGTTTGATAGGGCTACGGTCCCTCGGTGCAAGTCCGTAAAGAGGTATTCAATAGGGCTTCGATCCCTCAGTGAAGTCTGTAAAGATGCATTGACAGGGGCTTCGGTCCATCGGTGAAAGTCCAAGAAGATACATGGATTGCATGAATTGCATTATGAGACGGATAGGCTAATTTTCAAATTATTTTTAAGAGTCGTGTGTATCGCGATCTAAAAATCGTTTTCAAAATTTTTTTCAAGACTCCTGTGTGCGAGTCAAAATATGGTTTGTTTCCTCGCTTTTTCTTGCATGTGAAACTGTTTTCAAGGTTTGAAATAGAGTCTAAAACTGCACTTTAATTTTCCTAGCATGTTTTGTTTATATTGCATGCTTGTCTAATTTCTGCTGAGTCTTGGCTCACGGTGTGGGATAAAATATTTTCAGGTACGGATCACGTGCGCTGATTTGGGGTTGCTGGTTGAGAGCGAAAGAGCTATAGTCTTCCCTTTTGTCTTTCTGTTACATGTATATTGTAACATGTCTTTCCGGTGTTGGAACCGTGTAGTGTAAGCTTTTGGCGTTGGAGCCTTGTAATGTATGCCGTTTGGCGTTTATATACAATGCATGTATGGTTTATCTTTGAGAGTGTATTCTCAGGTTGGTTGTTTGTGGGCGTTTCATGTGGCCTGGAGTTTGGGACGTGACAAGAAATTTTTTTCAAAATGTAATGATTTAGTCTTGGTGTAATTAATTCTCTATCAAAAATCTACACTAAACAAGTACACACTTTTTCTTAATTTATGGGTACTTTTTCCTTAATTTAAGGAAAAGTGGGGCCCTCTATGTGACCATAAATCAAAATTTGGTTCAAAAGAGGATATGTGAAAATAATATATACATAAGCACGCACAAAACCAGATAAAAAGTGTAAAGAGTCTACAAAAAATAGACTTTGGGCAAGTACAAGTTGTTTAGTTCAAGACAATTGATTAGGGTTTATCAAGTAGACAAAACCCCCTAAATTAGGAGATTTTTGTACTTGCCATGTGGTGGTGGTTGGTGGTGGGCCACCCCATTAATTTTCCCTTTTTAAAAAATTTATTATTATTATTATTATGAAAAGATATTATATAATTTCTCATGGGTTAAAAATTGAGTCAAAAGAATTAATTAAGTTGGGCTTAGTTTTTTTTTTTTTTCTTTTAAATCTTGTTAGGCTTGATCCATGAATCTTTTAAAATTTTCGTGGGCCTAATTAAAAGAATTAGACATTTACTTGATTTGGGCCATCATTTTTACTTGGGTCTTATTTTTAGTTTTGGGCCTCGTGCGTATTTAGGCTTTTGTTGAGAGTTTGTCTTGATTAATAATTGGGCCTTTTATAGGAATTTGGCCTATATTAGGATTGGGCCTAATTAAATACTTTGGGTCTATTTTAAAATTAGGCCTCAATTATTGTTTAGAGTTTATTTAACCTGTGGGCCTTGGTCACTACATGGGTCTAATTTTAGTCTTGGGCTTTGATTACACTTGGGCCACATTTACATCTCTAGGCTTTGATTATTTTTGGATCTTATTTAGTATTGGACTTTTTGAGGGTCTTGAATTTTTAATAAACTTTGGGCCTTACTTGAAATTTGGGTCTCATAGAAGATTTGGGGTTTTTATAAAAGTTGGGCCTCACTTAATTTTGAGCCTTATGAAAGACTTGGATATTGTATTTGTTTATGGGCCAATTGGGCCTTATGCAAAATTTAGGCCCTTTATTTGATTGTGGGCTTTATGACAACTTGGGCTTTATTAAATTTTGGGCTTATGGGCACTTGGGCCATGTGGTGACTTGAGTTGTATTTAATTTGGACCTTTCTACATTTGGGCATTTTCTTTAATTTGGGTTATTCTTTATATTTTAGGCATTTCTTTAACTCGGGCCTTTCTTCGTTTGGGCATTTTCTTTATTTTGAGTCATTCTTTGTTTTGGGTATTTCTTTTTTGTTTTGGGCCTTACCTCGTTAAGTTTTCAACAAAACCTGTTAGGCTTGTATACTGAAAATTATGAATTTTATTTTATTTTTAGTATTTAATTTTATTTTAATGAAAATAATTTTTCATTTTATAATAATCTTAATGAGCAATGTATGCAATATTATTTTTTTAATATTATGTTTGGATATCTTTTATTCTGTACAATATTTAATCTAGTGTGTAGAATACGCTTGTACATAAAAGACCAGATTATAGGTTCTTGCAGAATATAAGTATTTGTTCACAGTTTAAATGAAAATAGACAAACCATCGGTACAACTGTAGCATAGTGTTTTAGTAGGCATGTCTTGATTACGAGGAACAAATAATAGCGTCATCTATTGTTCTAACTCTCTGTGCTAGTACACTTTGTGTATATTGAATGGGAGAATATTGGGATAATTAATTTTATATTGACTATATAAATTAATTCACATCCCAAGGTTATTATGAGAGTGCTTATATTCTTAATTCTGAAATAAATAATTATTTACGTATATTTAATACTCGCTGTTTTGATTCATTAGAGGGTGCGATCTTATATGGGTCTATAGGCCCGGTGAGTTAGATAGCGGTATTAATTATATGGTAAATATTAATTATTAACAAAATCTATGTCTCGATAGTTTGAAATTGACGGTATCCTCTTAAAGAAGCTTATAAGTTTTGACCGAGACAAACCTGTAGGTGGATTTAATTATCCACCCGTCAGATAAGTTAAGTGAAAGAGCTTAAAAAATTTTAAGATGATTAAATTAAATTGTCAATGATTAAATTTAATTGGCCGGTATCGAAAATTTTAACGTAGAGAGATGAGTTAAGCATTTAATAACAGAAACTCAATGCAAATTGATCTTGAGATTATGGCTTAGACTGAAGTTATAGCTCTTTAGTGGTGTGAACTATAATTTAGTGTTTTATAAAAATTACAGAAACCGCTGCAAGATTTTCATAATTATAGATACTGCTGAAAGGTTTGCATAATTACAGAAACTGCTAGATAGGTATTTGGGTTATACTAGAATTTTATGTCATAATTACTTCATAGGTCTTCGCTGTAACCCTATAAATATGTTGGTAAGCTGAACCAAATTAATAACTCATCTTTTAAGACTTAGGTTGATCAGATTCTGCCGGTACAAGTTCTCAAATGATCGTAGCCCACATTACATTTGAGAATCGCATCGAAAATACAGTAGAAGGTCTGACCGGAGCTTCAACTAGGAATCAAAAGTTTGTAGTTAGAGAATCGAACAAAAAGATATTCATCTAAATTAACTATAGTGGCACAGATTTTATTTTGATCGTTTGACATCAAAATTTTTTATCTGAAGCCTGTTTTGGTGATTGTCCATCTAGTTTTTATTTTTGAAAAATTATTTACAAAATCAATTATCTTGACAGTTTATCTCCAACAATTGGTATCATAGCCGTTTTAATATTTGTTTACGGTTATCGAGGGGCTAGATAGATTTAAAACTGTGCTAACTTTATTTTGTAGGCGTTCTAATCTAGTTGTATAATCATCGTTATTTTTACATTTAATTGAATGGTTTAGCTGATGATTATAATTTTTTTAATCACGAGAGTTGATCGTAATAATTTAAGTTTTTTAGATCAATTGTGACCCTTAACGGGACATAGGTTTCGATTTAAGAATTATATGTTTATTAATTTTATTTTTCCACTTTATTAGAAAAAAATAAGAATAGGTTTAAAGGTGGCAGCACCGGCAGTGGTTTCGGGATTTATGACCCACGGATCACGGTATTTTTTTCACCTTTTTTGGGACAGGTTTTTCAACAATTTTTTCTGTAATTTTTAGGCTTAAAAATAGTATTAAAATAGGTCCCAAAAATACTAAAAAAACCAGCACAAAAATAGCCCACCACCTGCGGTTCGGGGCCATTTTTTGATGGTTTTTTTGTGATATTTTCGAGATTGATTTTGAGCAGGTTTTTAAGCATAAAATAGCAGTAAAACACTACTGAAAAAAGTCCAAAAATGAGAAAAACAGCAGCAAAAAGCAGGCAAAAAAAACTAAACAAACGGTGGCAGCGGCAGCGATAACCTTTCGGGGCTGTTTTTGAGGATTGTTCGAGACTGTTTTCGAGGCAACATATTGCTGGATATCAGTGTTATTTTTCAGAAGAAACAGGAACGAAAACCACCACGAGAAAGCCCAAACGGGCGGTAGGAAGAGGTAGCGGTGGCCTCTTCGAGGCTTTTCAATGGTTATTTTTCGGGTTGTTTTCGTTTTGATTTTTTGACAGAAAATTAGTATTTTTTGAGAGTTATTTTAAAAAAAAAAGAGATGAAAATGGAGTTCGGGAATGACAGCAAAAGCCACTTGAAGTGGCGGCAAGGAGCGGCGTCGATGGGTGGCTGGCAGTGGTGCTGTTTTCAAGGTGTCATGGGGATATTTTTCTGATATGCATTGATCGAGAAGTATTATATATGTATAACACTGCATATCGAGGAATCCTGAAGCAATCTGGATGCCAAAAGCTGATATAGAAAAAGATTGAAAGATTGTAATTTATCTTTAAACAGGAGACTAAAACTCATCAGAGTTTCTATTTGATCATAAAATCGGAATATATACATTTCTTGCATTTATATTATTTTTAACTGCGTGGATGATGTATATCAATTTTATATATTCCTGTTAATTTAATTAATTTAAAAAATTTGATTTTAATTAAATATTTTGTAAAAGAAAATAAAATTAACTTTTTTTTAATTAAATATTTTTAATTAAATAAAATTTTTTTTAGATATTTTACTTTTTATAAAATATCACGTTTAAGATGATTTTTTTTATAAAATTGGATATCTTGAAAAAACATAAAAATTAATTTTGAATTTTGAATTAATTAAATAGAAAAATATTTAATCCAAATAAATTGTTATTTTAGAAAAATGTGTAACATAAAATAAAATAAATAAATACCTTTAATCACTATCTTAACTAAAAAGTTAAAGAAAAAACTATGCATTTATTGGATTTTATTTGTTACGCATTAAAACACGAAAAAATAGTTTGGCAAACTGGAATCTTTGGAATCGTGTACACGGAAAGATATTTGATTCTTTCAGATCGAGTGATTTTTGAAATTAATAAATTTATTTTAATTAAATAAATTTTTTAATCCTAAAAAATATTTTAAAAATCTAAGTGGGAGAGAAAATTTGTTAACTGATAAATCCCGCGGTTTCTATCACCAGTTTGTAGGCAATGTAATTAAATCCTGTATGTTGGCAATAAGGTCTTCTTCTCCGTCAGACAGATTAATTGTGGTATCGTCAGTATAAATCTCCTTTAAGGATAATTCTGGATAATTGTTAGTGGAGATCACTTCTCCATCTGAAGGGTTCATTGCGAAACGATTGATTTGAGATTAGGTGATGGTTAACACTTAATTGTATATAATAGTATCATCTCCATCTGAGTCACTGCTATTATTTACTAGATCAAAATTATGTCAACTATTTAATTTTACTTGGCAGGGTTAGTTGCCTAAATAGTAAAATTAAAAGAAATTGGCATATCAGGACAAACGATGGATAGTAGACGTTCTGCCATCGAGGCATACTATTCACAGGAAATTAGGTTGTTGGCGAATTAATTTTAAAATGGTAGAGGGAACCAAATTAAAATAAATTCAAAGTTTTACTTGCCATAATTAACGATTATTTTTAATTATGTGATTCTCATAGATAAAATGGCTTTTAATCCATTCGCTTCAATACTCAAAGAAAATAAACTTACGAGACCAAACTATGTTTACTGAAAAAAGAATTTAGATATTGTCTTAACTGCTGAGGATTATAAGTTTATATTGATTGAGATATGTTCACCAGTACCTGATGTGGGGGTGACCGAACAGGAAACCTAGGCCCATTAAAAGTGGCAGAAAGCTGATCAGGTGGCTCGCTATTACATTTTGGCTTTCATGTCAAATATTTTACAGCATCAGCATCAGTCTATACCCAGTGCCTATGACATGATTATGAACCTCAGAGAAATGTTTGGGAATCAAAATCGTGCTGCTTGGCAGGTGGCCATGAAGTCTCTAAAGAATGACAGCATGGTTGAAGGCACCCTATTTAGGAATCGTGTTTTGAAGATAATCAGTTTTCTGAATGAACTAGAGAACCTTGGAGCTGAAATTGATAGGGAAACCCAGGTTGATATCATACTTCGATCACTGCCTAAAAGATTTAAGCAGTTCTGCCTGAACTATACCATGAATAAGCTTAGCTTTTCATTGGCAGAACATCTTAAGAAACTTCAAGCAGCCGAAAGTATTCTTAGGAAGCCATGTTCTGTGTATATTACTGAAAAGGTTCTTTCTCTAAACCAAAAGATAAGAAGAAGAAAAAGGTTCTGACACAGGGAGGCACAGGTTCAAAAGCAGTTAAGGGACCAAAAACTAGTGTGAAGAAGCCAAGAGGGAAGTGCTATCACTGGAACTAGTTTCGGCATTAGAAAAAGCAGTGTTCGATTTTTCTCAATAAGCAGAACAAACTAGGTAATTTTTGTTCACTGGTGGTTGAAACATGTTTCGTGGTGTTATATACCAAAACCTGGTGTGTAGATACGTGAGCCACTAATCATGTCTGTAATTCTTTGCAGGGGTTCCAAGAAACTAGGCAGTTCGATGATGGAGAAATATACGTACATATGGGCAATAATATAAGGGCGCCAGCAGTTGCAGTAGAAGATGTACTCTCAAGTTTAGTAGAGACAAGATATTACTTCTAAAATATTATCTTTATGTATCTTTGATTAGAAGAAATTTAATTTCGATTTTTAGTTTAATAAAGGACAAATATTTTATTCATTTTGATGACTTTGTGGTTGTAAAGAAAAATAAATATTTTATTTGTTCTGAAACATTGGTGGATGATCTGTATGTCGTATCTCCTATCTCTGTTACAATGCAACAACTGAATTGAATAACACATCTAATTTACCATATCAGAAAAAGTTTCCTTCTTTAATGAACAAAATATTTCTTTGGCACTTACGCTTAGGTCATATTAATCTAAAAAAGATAAATAAACTGGTAGAAGATGGACCTTTGAGTTCATTAGAAGTGGAGATACTTCCAGTCTGTGAATCTTGCTTAGAGGGTAAGATGGCCAAGAGACTTTTTTTGGCTAAATGCTATAGAGCTAAAGAACCATTGGAACTGGTTCATTCTGATGTATGTGGTCCTATGACAATCTGGGTTAGAAGTGGCTTTGAG
>JAUMHN010010048.1:0-30818 GCA_032360265.1 Heliamphora ciliata | reverse complement strand
CAGGTAGGCTCACAATCGCAATGGACCCGGACATTCCATTGGTACGATTGTAGTATATCGTTATAGTAGCTGGTCTTCTCAAGGTCGAACGGATCAAATTCAGGTTTTGGGAATTCGATGTTCGAGCTCGATGTGTTAGTACTCTGGGAGTGTATTGAGCGGGATCAACAGGATGATCGATTCTATACTGACTATATGAATTGATCCACATCCCAAATTATCATGTATTGCATGAACTCTTAATCCGGAAGTGATTGATTAATTGTGTTCAGATGATGTACAATATTTTGAGTCATCAATGGTTGAGATTTCCTCCATGAGATCAACAATACCGATGAGTTGGGTGCTGGCATTATTTGTTCAGATGATTGATAATCAGCTTACGAAAACCACGTCCGATTTATGTTGAGTAGTTCCCCCTCGTGTGCTTTGCTTATAGGTTTGATTATGCTAAACCTATACAGTGGATCTTTAGATCCAGCATATCAAAAGGTTAAGCGGTACGGTTGCGATGAAAAGAGGATAATTAAATTGGGTTGTCAGTAACCTAATTTATTTATCAGGAATCCATATCTTAAACGTGGGGAGAATTCAGTGCCTTTGATAATTTGAAACTCAAGACATAATTTGAGTTAGGGTCGGGAGTTCAGTCAGGACCTTTAGTGGAATAAGTTCTGGCTCATACGAGAAATGATCTAACTCGGAGACAGAGTTATGGATATTTGATTTTTTTTCGTATGGTTAACTCGAGTCCTATACTTCCTCGTGATCCATCACGTAGTCCACTACATGCACGGATATTTTTTTTATTGGTTTTGGTTATTATTTAATTTAATTGGAATGCCGATTTTGCCGCCTGGGACATTCAGGGATTAAATTAAATAATTAAGGGCAATTTTGGCACATCTAGGGATTACTCCCTAGGTGGCTGGCCCTAATAAGGGGGTGGGAATTTGGTTTTATGGAAGATATATATCTCTTACTTATTTTTAGGAAAGAGAAGATATATACTTAACATTATCTTTGATATATGGAGAGATTTATCAAAAGGAGGCTTTATATATGTAAAACCCAAAACCCTAATCCCCTATCCATAGCCCCAGCCACCTCTCTCTTTTTGGCAATTAATTTTGCAATCTTGGAGAGAAGTGTGTGAGAAGAAACCAATAGAGGGAGGACTCTTCGATCATATCGGTGCCTACGCACCGTAATCGTCGTAGTGCGTCCAGGACATACGTGGGAAGATTGCAAGGTCGTCTTCAACGTATTTGGAATTTCATGAAACTTTTCAACAAGTTTCATAAAGGTATCATACTATTAAGATTAATATAGTTCTCATTTTTCATAAAAAACGCATACGTCGTTTTTCACGGTCACGGCGTTGGTTTAAAATTTTTTTTCCGCTCCAACAGATACAACTTCTCCTTCAAAACCAACCATAAAAACTACTGAATGATAAATGTTTGTAAATGTTTACTTCAGTTCTTCTCTCCACTTCCCTTACCTTTACCCTACATTTCCTTTCATTCTCCCCTTTTGAAATCATCAAAAAGGTCGAAGTCATTGATCGTCCACGAACTTCTTGAACTTCTTTTTCTCTTCTTGTTTTTGACGTCTTTCTGAGGCTTTTTCCTTTTAGGTGAAGGCGTGTTCATTTTTCTTCTCCACGGTGGCCATTGCATCCAATGTGGCAGTAAGAGATAAATTTGCTTCGCTCTTCAATCTGGAAACCTTTTCTTCGTTACATTCCTTGGCTTTGAACTATTTTTCCCAAGCTTCTTGTAGCCATTTTAGATGTTCTTTAACCTTTTGGGAGTTTGATTAAACAACGGTGATGATGCCTTGGCCGTATTTCCTGCGAACTTGCTGAAGGACTGCCTTGTTACAATTGACTATGAAGACAAGACTGTCACCCATTGTCATGCATAGGGCTCTCCCAGCATCGGTGGCATTCTCAACATCACAACGCAAGGTTCGGTTGGTCTTGTTAAGGTGTTTGACTTTCTGATAGGGAGGAGATATTGCTATTAAGGTCAAATATGTCTTGATCAACTTTAGATTGGAAGGAGGACAAAGAAGATGATAAGCCTTTAATCAAAGAAATTACTCCAAAGAGATCAACTGGAGGAGCAGCAGAAGAGGTAGAGGGAGCGGATGGAACATCAAAGTGAACAGTAGGAGGAGGAGTATGTGAGGGAGCACTAGAAGGTCCAGGTGTGTCATGCCTAGCAGATTGTCAAGTAGGTGAATCAAAATCTACTCGGATAGGGGAGTGATTTCGAGAAGCAGAGGGATTGTGAGGAATTGATGGAGTGCCACATCGAGTGGTCCAAACTCCTTCAACCTTGGAGATTTGCATATGCTTCAAAGTAGAAGCACCATACAAATCATCCATGGAGAAGGGAACCAATTTCTCAGCAGTTAAATCAACGCCAAAATGGCGAAAGACTTTGGTCAAAAACATTCCATGAGGAAGGGAAGAGTTGGATTTGTTGTGGGATTAGAGCATATCAAAAATGAAAAGAAAACCTAGGACAAGGTTTTTCTATTCTAGAATACACCACATATTAAAAATGTACATATAAGAAACATCTCCAAATTTTCCCATTTGTGGTAAGAAATTGTGGTTGACCATATGGTGTAGAATCTTCATCTCAGGCTTGAGAGAGTTTGCTTCTAGGGTTTTGGATGGGTTAATCTTATCAACTTCAAAAATTTGACGAACAGCGTCATGAAAAGAAAATCCCTCGATGTCAATAGATCTTTTGTTGCAAGGAACAAAGATATCACCCTGGGGAATGCGAAGAATTTCATTGAGAGTGGAAGAGGTTAAATGTATCTTTGTTCCATTCATCCAGGTGGTGATGGTGGTGCTCAAAATCGATGAAATGTGAATGTGGGCATAAAAGAGTTTTACTAAAGTGGGATAGTGTGGGTCACGAGTTCGCAGTAGTCTCTCCTACCTGAGACTAGAAAATAAAACTTTGAAACATATTTCGATAGAATCAAAGAAAGTGAAATCAATCGAGCGTCCAAGGATTACCTTTCAATTGATGAAGGAGGAGAAATAGAGTTGTTAGAATTTGGTGTGTTTAAACTCAATGCCTCCAACATTGCAATTGATTCTGTTCCCGTCACCGTTGAAGTCGTCTTCTTCTTCTTCGAAGCCCTAGGGTTTGAAGAGCCTATATCTCCAATGTGTTTGGTACCTTTACCCATCGTTCTTGGAGTCATCTTGGATTGAAGAGAGGAGATTGAATAGAGGTGAGAAGATTAAGGGTCGACTCGTTTTTTAAAGGAGTGAAAAATGATGGGAGATGAACAGTTGTAGATAGAGAGAGAGGAAACAACGTAACTGGTGGGGATTGGTGCCTCTTTTATAGGCATAAAGATTTATGTCGACACAAATAGCTATTGAGTCGACACTTTTCTTCGCGAGTGTGGGTGTCCGAAATAAAAAATTGTGTCGACACTTTTTTAGAAAGGGTCGACACTTTTGGCTATCTGAGTCGACACGATTAAGTGATGGGTTGACCCAAATTTACCGAGAGTCAGACATCAAATTTGAGTCGACACTATATAGAAAGGGGTTGAGACTTTTTTTTGCTGTGCCTCCTCTATACAGTTTTGAGTCAACTCAAGCACACATGCGTCGACACTTTTCACACATCAATGAAGAATATCAAAAGCATTGAAATTCATTGAAAAAACATAGTTAGTATGGCATATTAATCATGAATTTGAAGCACATAACATACTAAGTTCTCTTCTTATATAGCATATTCTTTCTCCATTTAAAGGCTTTGTGAATATATCTGCTAGTTGGTAATCCGTGCCTATGAATTCAAGTTCGATGTCACCTTTTTGCACATGATCTCTTATAAAATGATGTCTAATCTCAATGTGCTTGGGTCTAGAGTGTTGTATTGGGTTCTTGGATATATTGATTGCATTTATGTTATCACGTTTTATAAGGATATGATCTCAACAAAAACCATAGTCCTCTAGTTGTTGTTTCATCCAAAGAACTTGTGTACAATAGTTTCCAGCTGCTATGTACTCAACCTCGGCTATAGATAAGGTTACTGAGTTTTGTTTCTTGCTAAACTAAGAGATTACTGAGTGTCCTAGGAATTAACAGGTTCTATTTGTACTTTTCTTATCCACTTTACATCCTACAAAATTAGCATCCGAATAGCCAAATAACTCAAAGGCAATTCCTTTATGATAGAATAATCTAAGGTTTTGTGTACCTAAGAGGTATCTAAAGATGCGCTTAAGGGCGGTCACATGTGATTCTTTAGGATTGGATTAAAATGTAGCACACATGCATACACTAAACATAATGTCAAGATGGCTAGCAGTTAAATATAATAGAGATCCAATCATATCTCTATAGCGTTTTTCATCTACTACTATACCATTTTTGTCCTTGTCAAGCTTTGTTGCAGGACACATCGGGGTTCGCATGGGTTTTACTTTTAGCATTTCAAACCTCTTCAATAGGTCTCTTGTGTGCTTAGCTTGATTGATGTAGATTCCTTCTTGTGTTTGCTTGATTTGAAGTCCAAGGAAGTAGTTAAATTTTCCCAGCATACTCATCTCAAATTCTCCCTACATGCACTTAGTAAAGTCCTTACAAATAGATTCGTTAGTTGCACAAAAAATAATGTCATCTATATAAATTTGGACACTAGCATATCATTTCCTTGAGACTTGATGAAAAGGGTGGTATCAATGTTTCCTCTTGAAAACTTAATTTTAATCAAGAATTTGCTTAATCTCTCATACCATGCTCTAGGTGCTTGCTTTAAACCATAAAGAGTCATGGTAATTTTATAAACATGGTTTGACAAATCTGAATTTTCAAACCCAGAAGGTCGTTTCGCACAAATTTCCTCCGAGATAAAACTATTTAAAAAGGCACTCTTGACATCTATTTGATAGAGTTTAAAAATTTTAAAACATGCAAAAATAAGCAACATTCTAATGGCTTCAAGTCTAGCCACATGAGCAAAATTCTCATCAAAATTGATGCATTCTTCTTGATTGTAACCTTGGGCTACTAATCGAGTTTTGTTCCTAAGAACTACTCCATTCTCATCCATTTTATTTCTAAAAACCCATTTTGTATCGATGATGGAATGTTCCTTAGGTCTTGGGACTAAAGTCCAAACCTTGTTTCTTTCAAATTAGTTAAGCTCTTCTTGCATAGCCAAGGTCCAAAATTCATCGTTTTCTAGATTACCACAAACATTATGTAGAGAAGATCGAGTTTTGATACCTTGAGATGGATCACCAATGATAAGATCTTTTGGGTGACCATGAGCATACCTCTACTCCTTAGGCAAATTTGCATATTCAGGATTTGAAGGTCTAGCAGCCTGTTGCATATTCAGAATTTGAAGCTTCCTCACGATTTGGTTCATTATTTTCTTTGATGAAGATATCTTCAACACCTTTTTCTATGTCAATCACATTATCTTCACAAAACTCCTTTGAAGAACCGAGGTTAATTTCATAAAAAATATGTATAGATTCTTCAACAACTAGGGTCCTTTTATTGAAAACTCTATAAGCTTTGTTAGATAAATAATATTTTAGAAAAATACATTCATTAGATTTTGCGTTGAACTTGCCTAAAAGTTTTTTTTGTTGCTGTTCAAAACAAAACATTTGCACCCAAAGGCGCGTAAATAGCTGATGTTAGGTTTTTTTTATTCCATAGCTCATATTAGATTTTATCGAGAGAAGCTCGTATCATGGCCCTGTTCACGATAAAATAAGCGGTGTTAACAGTCTCGACCCAAAAGTATCGTGATAGATTATTTTTACAAAGGATGGTTCTAGCCATTTCTTCTTATGTTCTATTCTTCCTCTCAACAACTCTATTTTGTTGAGGGGTTCTAGGAGTAGAGAAATTATGGTTAATACCATTTTCATCACAAAACTTTTCAAAATCTTTGTTTTCGAATTCTGTACCATGAACACTTTAGATACTTATGATTTGAAAAACTTTTTCATCTTGAACTCTTCGAGATAGTTTTGTAAAAGAGACAAAGGTTTCATCTTTGTGAGCTAGAAAAAGCATCCAAGTGTATCTAGAGAAGTCATCAACAATAACAAAGGCATATCTCTTACCTTAAAGGCTTAAAGTTCTTGTTGAACCAAATAAATCCATGTGCAATAGTTGTAAGGGCCTAGAAGTTGAAATTTTATTTTTGGAATGAAAAGAACTTCTAACTTGTTTGCCATGTTAACATGCATCACACACTTTGTCTTTTTCAAATTTGATTTGGGGTAACCTAATCACCAGTTCTTTTTTCAAAAGTTTGTACATTAACAAGGCAGTTGGTGTCATTTCTAGAAAGTTGGTGTCATTTCTAGAAAGATCACACACTTTGTCTTTTTCAAGAAGTTTGTACATTAACCTAATCACACACTTTGTCTTTTTCAATCTATTTGGTTCATGAACTGCTAAGCAGTTGGTGTCATTTCTAGAAAGATCATTTAGATTGAATGTACAAACATTTTCATGCCTATGACCTTTAAAAATAACTTTGTTATTGATTGAGTTTTCAATAACACACTTAGCATGATTAAAGACAACCTTATGGGCTTTGTCACAAAGTTGGCTTATGCTAAGAAGATTGTGTTTGAAATCATCAACAAGCAAAACATTTTCAATAGAAAGGGAAGAAATTTTATCGATACAACCAATTCTTATGATTTTCCCTTTGCTATTGTCTCCAAATGTTAAAAATCCACCATTTTTTTGGTTTAGGGGATGCAAATATAGATTGGTCCCCTATTATGTGTCTTGAGCAAGCGCTATCAAGATACCACATCACCTCCTTGAATGAGGACTTGAAACAGACCTATAAGGAGAATCAATTTTTGATTTTTAGTACCCAAATTTTCTTAGGTCTTTTGGAATTAGTTCCTTGAGGATGTGTTCCTTTAGGGACCCAAACTTCCTTAACAGAAACATTAGAAGATTTTCTATGTGGAAATGTGTGAAATGTGTCCAAGTTCATAGCAATGAAACAAGTAGCGTTTGTATGATTAGAAGATGCCTTGACAAAGATATTACTTAAGAATCTTTTGTTTCTTTTTTGGTTTATACCTAATCTCGGCTTTATCGAAAACACATTTTTGCATGCCGAGAAGTTTGTCTAAGTTGTTTTTTCCTTGAGTGAACTTGTAAATAGTTTTGGTAAGGTCTTCAACATTTTCAATCAAAACCTTGTTTTCATCTTTCAAAATAGAAACTTATTTTGATAAAGCAAGTTTTTAATTTTTCAAGGCTTCAATTTCACTTGAGGAAGAAAGAACTAACTTTTTAAAAATAGAGTTTTTTGCACTCATTCTTCTCAATTCATCATGCAAATCTACAAATGCATTTTGTAATTCATCTAGAGAGAAAGAGCTATGGGTTACCTCGTCATCTTCCTTAGCCATGAGGCATAGATTTGCAACCTCTTTTTTTTCTCTTTCGTCCTCAGAGCTGCTGTCATCACTTTCGCCCCATACGGCTATCATAGCCTTCTTGAAGCCCTTTTTGAATTGCTTTTTGAGCTTAGGACATTCAACCTTGACATGTCTGGGCTTTTTACATTCGTAGCATATGATTTTCTCTTTCTTGTAATCATTTTTGAATTTGCTAGTGTTGCCTTTGAATTTGGTAGGCTCGCCTTTGTGTTCTTTCTTCTTGAAGAACCTTCTTCCTGCTTGTTTCTTATTTCTAAGAAACCATTTGAGTTTTTTTGTGATGAGGACCATATCTTCATTCTCATCGCTTGAGGAATCTTCATTGGATTCTTTGTCATGAGTTGAGGACTTGAAGGCAATGCCTTTTTTCTTCTTGTTATCATCCTCATCGTCCATTTTGGTATTCATCTCGTGAGTCATGAGAGATTTAAGAAGTTCTTCCAAGCTAAGAGTATCGAGGTCTTTAGCTTCTTGGATAGTTGTGACCTTAGCTTCCCAGTTCTTAGGCATGCACCTAAGAATTTTTCTCACCATTTTTGCATTAGAATAAATCTTACCAAGAAATTTTAGTATATTAATAATATCAGTAAAGCATGTAAACATGTCAAAAATGGTTTCATTATGCTTCATTTTGAATAATTCATAATTATGTACAAGCATGCTTATTTTGAACTCGTTTACTTGGTTAGTATCCTCATGAGTGGCTTCAAGTCTATCTCATATTTCTTTTACGGTGTCACATGTAGAGATCCTATTGAACTCATTGGGGTCAAATCAGTAATATAGGAGATTCATGGCTTTACATTCTTTTCAATCTCTATAATGTCATTTTTGGTGCATTCAGTTTATGGTTTAGGAACAATTGTTCCTTCAAAGGTCTTAGTAGGTTTTTTGGGTCTATTAATGATAACCCTCCAAAGGTCGTAGTCTACGAGTTGAATATATATTCTCATTCTAGCCTTCTAATAATTGTAGTTTGTTCCATTGAACAAGGGAGGTTTATTGGTCGACTGACCATCAGATTGGATAGGTCCAATTCTAGTGGTTGCCATAAAAACTCTTAGACAGTTAAGTAAAAAATAAGATCCCAGGCTCTGATATCAATTGTTAGTTCTAGGCAACCCAAGAGGCGGGTAAATTGGGTCTTAAAAAGGTAATGAAAATTTTAAAATTCTTTCCAAAAACCTTTTAATATTGCAAATAGATATAGCAAGATAATTAAAGATTAAAGCAATGCAAATATTAAAGAAGTTAGGGATAGAGAAAATGAACCAGACATCAAAGATTTATAGTGGTTCGGCTTCTTCTAAGTTTACGTCCACTCCTCAAGTCTCCCCTTGAGAATCTCACTAAACTAGAATGCTTACGGGTGCATTCAAAATCTTTTACAACTTCAAGACGATCCTATGAAAACTACGCCCTTATTTTTTTTCTAATCTCTTAAGTTCTTCTTTGATGAGATTTACTCACTCACTCAAAGGACAAAGGGTGACTCACCTTTTAATACAATAAATGAGGTGTTTTGAATGAGTATTACTCACTCTCTTTACAGAAATAATTGGCAATAAATGAAGAAGTTAAGAGAGATGCAATACAAGAGCTGGAGTTAAAGCAATAAATGAAAACTTGAAAGATTTGACTTTAAATCAAGCAATAGAACTGTAATTGTAAGTCTCTAGAGTTTTAAATGCTGAGGAGTAACTCCTTATATAATCCCTTGAGAATTTATGACCGTTGGAGGTAGGTGAGGGTATTAAATGCCAAAAATTCAACCGTTAAACTCTGCCGCGAATTTAAATTTTTATCGCTGGTGTCGACACAAATGCTTTTGAGTCGACACAAAATGTTTAGGGCATGGTTCTTTAAGTGGTTGGGTCGACACTATTCTTCGGAGGTGTTGACACGATTTCTGTATTCTTCTCACCAACACAACGGTGTCGACAGATGGTTTTGGTGTCGACTCAATTGTTCTTCTGCTTTCCGGAGAGAACAAATTGTGTCAACCCTTTTTTCCTTTAGTGTCGACACTAAAATTCTGTAGGAACCCTTCAGAGATTTGTGTCGACTCATTTCAACTTTGGTGTCGACTTAAAATTTCTTCAGGTAGGTTCGGGATATTTGTGTCGACACGTCTTCAATTTGTGTCGACTCACAAAATTTGCAGGTGACCTCGGTACTTTTATGTTGACTCATTTTTCATTTGTCTTGACTCAAAGTTTCGGATAACAAAAGTGATGAACCATTTTTGTGTCGACCCAAACTAAGTTTGTGTCGACCCAAACTAAGTTTGTGTCGAGTCTTTTTGAGTGCAGAGATCTTTGGCTCTTTTGTGTTGACTCAAAATCTATTTGTGTCGACTAAAAATACTTATACCTGAAACATCTTCAATGAATGTATTAGAGTGTCAACTCATTTGCTCAAATGTGTTGACACACTTGATATCTTCAAGTATTCTTTGCCTTAAAGTGTTTACTCAATTATCAATTGGGGTCAATACAAAATATTCTCATTCAAGAAAACTTAAGTGTTTAATCCATTGAGAGATGAGTCATCTCATATAGCTAAAGGATGTCAACTCATTTGTTCAATTTGTGTCAACACTATCTTTTTTGAAATATTACATATTATCGTTTTAAATCATTTTATTCTTCAGAAAATAAATTATGAAAATCATCAAAATCTAAATAAAAAGTCCTTGGACTAACATATATAAATTAATTCACACTCCAAGATTATTATGTATAGTGCTTATACTCTTAATCCTAAAATGATTATTAATTTGCGTATATTTAATATTCGTTGTTTTGATTCATTAGAGGGTGCGATCTTATATGGGTCTATAATTTTTGTGAGTTGGATAGCGGTATTATTTTTATGATAAATATTTTTTACTGACGGAATCCACGTCTCGAATGATCGGGATTGACGATACCTCCTTAAGGAAGCTTATAAGTTTTAATCGGGCCAAATCCTATAGGCGGATTTGTGTGACGACCCGGTACATGTTTATTTTGTTCTTTCATACTTTCGGTTAACTGAGGAGACAGAATTAAGTTTGGGCGTGGGTGCTACAGAATTTTGCTCGTTAACGGTTAAATTAATGATATGTGAAAGTAAAATTGAAATACATAGTGATGAATGATGTTGTTATGGTTGTGTTAATGGAAAGATTCAAATATTAAAATGTGAGCAAAGTTGGAGGTTTGAGTTGAATTTTAAGAAAATTTTTAGAATTCAGCTTCAGGAATCACTGCTCGAGCGTTGGTCTGTCCGCTCGAGTGGGCCGTTGAGAAATGTTTATATTTTTCTCGAATATTGGAGAAATTTGTGGGTTTATATATATATATATATATATATATATGTGAACATAACCCTTGCCTCTTCATTTTCTCTTCTTCTCCTCTTCTCTCTCCATCTCTAGAGAGAGAAACACAAGAACCTCATGAAACTCTAACCCTCCAGCATGGAAATGGAAGATTGAAGCTAGATTGGGAGCAAGCAAGGGTAGAGATCAAATTTTGGAGCAAGAAGATGGAGGATAGAGCATCAAGGAGGGAAGAATACCCAACATCCAAACCCTAGGTGGGGAGATTGGAAGGAATCTCAAGCTTTTGAGCAAATCTAAGGTTGGATTTAGATTATCTTGTATGTTTTGTATTAATTTGGGTTGATATTTTGTTTATATGAGTAAAAATTGAGTTGATTTCATGCTTGATGGAAAGATTGATAGGTTTATGTGTGGGTTGAGTTGGGTTTGATGAAAATGGGGGTTTTGAG
The DNA here is from genome assembly GCA_032360265.1 of Heliamphora ciliata. NCBI lineage: Eukaryota > Viridiplantae > Streptophyta > Magnoliopsida > Ericales > Sarraceniaceae > Heliamphora > Heliamphora ciliata. The sequence goes on along the minus strand of JAUMHN010010048.1, from coordinate 19,550 downwards.
AAATGATTAACCGTGATTTTCTTTAAATTTGTTGTATAAAAAGAGTTTATGAAACTTGAATTCAATGTTTATGGGATGGAACTAGAGAATTGAAATATGTTTCATGAATGTTTAAGGATATTGAGGTTAGAAACTCAAAATAGGGGAAGTTCTAGGATTTTCTCGAGTACCAGTGCGCTCGAGTAGAGCCATGTTCGCTCGAGCCGTCACATGGCAGAGAGCTTGGGAGTTCGAACGCCCCTCTGTCCGCTCTAGCAAGCTAGCTGCGCTGGGCTAACTTCAACTGATCATATCTCCCGCATCTGGTGTGAGACCCGATACCTTGTTGTTTTGTGGAACACATATATAGTTGACGTATTTCTTTTCGTCATAAGCATGCCACCATGTTCTGTTAATGCTTTTTGTGTTGCTTAGAATAACTTGTTTAGGAATACGTGTGACGTATGCGAGAGGTTTGGCTTAATTATTTTCTTAGGTTTCCAACCCAGCGATCACCGCTTGAGCTGTGGGTTGTCCGCTCGAGCTGGGTAGTGGCAGAGTGGTTGTTCGAGAGATGACCGCTCAAGCGTTGGGATGGCAGGGACCTATGTTGGCAAGGGTCTGCTCGAGCGGTTCTTGGGCGCTCGAGCGGTGGTGCCTGGGCGCGACTTTTTATAAAAGCTGACAGCATTGGTTTTTGAGCCACAAAATATCTTTTCAAGCCTATCTCTTCCTCTACACCCTTTTCTTTGCCTTCTCTCTAGCTTTCGGGAGGCCCGGGGCTAAGTTTTTGGTGGTTGAATAGCAGATCCGCGTTATACGGGTCGAGGGGTTCATATCCATCGGGACGGATTCTTGTTCTGACGTAGTTCAGTTTTGAGACGTCGAGCTTTTAGCTCTCCGAGGTAGAATTCTAGACTATCCTACTGTATAAGGGTGTTTCATGCAATTATACGTATTTTCACCGGGTAGAAAATACACTAACTGTCATATTTATGCTCAAAGCTTGTTTTACACCGATTAAAAGTATGCTTATCGCTTTTCTTGGTTTATTTGCTTATATAACATGTGGTTGGAGGGTTTTCAAAGGGTGTTCTTGAAAACGGTGGTGGTTTTATGGTTTTCAAAGGGTTTTCTTGAAAACGGTAGTTTTAGATGGAAAATCTCAACATTTTTATGTTTTGGAGGTTTGGAGCTAACCCTTGGGGTTGAGCCTCAGGTTTTGCAATGTTTTGTTGAAAACGGGGAAAAGCATTTTTGAAATGTTTTCGTTTGATCTCCATGTTGATGGATGGATCTATATATACATGTATAATGTATATTGGTGAAAGGTTTGTGAAATGCTTCGTTTTTTTTTTAGAATGATTATCTAGATGTACCGGGATGACGGGTAATTGGCCCGAGTTGCCCTCGGTGAAAGTTTGAAAACGTGCGCAGTGTAGGTGCCTATGTCCTTTGGGGTAGTTCCCGTAAAGAAGGTGGTTGGTGCTCTTTTCCATCGGTATTAAGTCCGTAAAGTTAGCGTTTACGTCGTGGTGCTCCGTATAGAACGTGTGCATATCTAACCGGACCCATGATATATGGGGATTAGATACTGGACAGGGGTCTATAGTTGTACCTCTGTCTCCTGGTGATAGAGTCAGCACATAAGATTGAATCATCTTTTTCCGCGATGGTGCATTCCACGAGGGAATAATGTTTTGATTACTGTTTTTCATTTACTGTGGTAGATTATTTTCATTTAGTGCAACACCTGGTTTGAAGGATGAAAACATAGGTTTTACGAGATAAAACTGTTTTGGGAAAACTTGTGTAGTCTGATGGAAAAACTTGGGGTTTGTGGAAAATTGTTTTGGGTTCTGTGGTTGAGTTTAGCTCCCACCTTATTTGATTGCATATTTCTTGCTTTACATCTTGATTGTTTGTTTCTATTGGGCTTCGGCTCACGGGTGGAATTTTCGTGTCAAAACCATTTTCAGGTGATAATGTGGAATAGGAGTAGCTTTGGTGATGCCCGCGGTGGCTGAAGACTTTTATAGTTTTCTTTTGGGTATGCCTGATCCTGAAGGCAGTTTTGTATGTCATAAGGCGATATATTGTACGCATGTTGAACTGTTGTCTTTTTCTTATGAGAGATACACTTGATTGGGTATTCTTTTGGTTTCAACAGGCGGATTTTGATGTATGAAAACCTATATTTTCATATAAAATGGATGTTTGGTGGATTTTCACGTGACCCCAGGTTTTGGGGCGTGACATCTGGACTCTAAATTGGGTCATTATTGTACTCCAATTGAAGCACCAAAAGTCTGCTTTTCAGTGACACCACTCTTACAATAAAATTCGTTTTGTAGAAAAAGTTATGACTAAAATAGTGAGGGTATGCTAAATTTTCTTAACCGTTTTTACCCATTTTTTGCCAAATGTCTTTGAAAAGGTTATTTTCATTGTTATTGGACCTTTTTTTTAAAATCAAACTTCTTATTCCTTGTGCCATAGATACACCTATAAAAATCTATTTGGGTTGGGATGCATGTGTTGGACCGTTTGGTTAGACTTTACGAGGTAAGTGGATTTTCTACATAAAGGATGGTTTTAAAGAATTAAGTATGGGTATTTGTGAGTTATGAAGTGACATGGTCATTATTTAGAATTTTAAGCTTTAGAAAGAAAACATAGATTTCAACTTGTATATATGCATATGATGGGTGTATTCCATTTTCTTCATACGGCATGATTTCAAATGAATTTAATTTTGTGTTGTTGGTGCTTTATGAGACCGATGAAAGAAATGTTAAATGAGATTCATGAGAAATTACGTATTGAAGTTTATGATGCATTTGAATTGAAAAGAGAAAATTGAATACTAAAACAGAACTTGATTGAAAATGAAATGAAAAGTTTGAAATGTGAAATTTAAAAAGGGGTAATATATGAAAATGATTGGGAGAGAAACTAATTATGGGTTGGACTCCCAGATTGTGAAAAAGAATGTTATGAACAAATAATGAACCGTACAGATTTAGGTGAATTAAGTTGAGCTTGGACAGCTTCGCAGTGAAAGACCGGAAGCTTATGCAAGATGGGAACCATATGCCCACGGGTTAGCCCCCGAAATGTGGTGTTGTGTCGTGATGAGTTATAGAGCGACCCATTCCACAACGGCTTCGCGTAGCCTGTTAGGGGCGAATGGGGCGCGGTTTCTATAAGCTGCGCCTGACACCGGTTCATTAGATATGATACGATTTTGTGAAAAACCAAATAATGAGATAAAAATGTGGATAATGTGGAAGGAATGATTTGGAAGGGGGTCAATGAATGTGGTTAGTGAAATAAATAATTAATGCAATGGAAAACAAGTGAATAAAGGGAGATAAATTTGTGTGCGTGGGTGTGTGTGTGAACAGAAAACTATTTGGTAAAACGTGCATATTTATCTCGGTTACACCCATCACACCTCACAAATCATTCATTACATTTGAGTTAATTTTTATCCTACGAGCTCCAACTCATGTATGTATGCTAAACCATTTCAGGTTCCAAGGAGCATGGATGATACCTAGGCTATGGATGCATTATGGGAAGGGCTAGCAGATGGACCTAGCATTTCTTTTGTTTTTGTTTTGTTTGTACGTAAAGTTAAGGGAATGAATACAATTAAAAGGATAGTGTAATGTAGAATGTATGTTGCCACAAAGTCTTTGTGGTTTTGTAAATAAGTTTTTGAAACTTGGTTCTATAGTTTGAATCTTTTGAAGGCATATATGAAATATTTTTCTTATGTTCGAAAAATTATCAATGAATACAAGTCATGTAAGGTATGACCTGGGGTTTAGTTCACGGACTCAAGGTTTGGGTCGTGACAGAATGGTATCAGAGCTCTAGGTTCGAATACTTGGAGCCATGGGAAGAACGATGACCATTGTATGTAAATTATTTGATGAGATTAGGCACCACTACACTTCATGAATTGTGTGCTTGCATGGGTTTGCGGTTGAATTGTCTTGCGTATCCTATGTGTTTATATGAGCATGGAGGTTAAGTCTTAGGGTGATGTGGCATGTCATTTGGCGTCCGATCAACTACTTTGGTGTTCGAAATAGAAAAGCTTTTGGCCGACATTTTTTCTATAAGATATCTAAATTAGTTGCCCGAATTGTTGCGTTACTCTAAGGCTTTTTCTCGGTATGTGAATGTGTGTTGATGTGATGTGACTAGGTGGTGAGTAGTGTGTGGCTTGGTTTTAGAAGGTTAAGTTGAGTTTAACCTAGCTAGGTGTTGTGATATCCTTGTTATAGGAGTTATGCCCGTGGGGCTAAGATGAGTTGTGGTCAGGATGGTGGTTTGGGTTGTTGAAGTGCGACTCGGTGGTCCGTGATTGTGGTGGGTGTAAGCTCGTGAGATGACCATTGATTGTTTGGAGTGTCTTATATCCATATGAGTTGGGGGTGAGTGTAGTTAGTTTTTCGTTGTGTTATGCTACCAGTAGCCTGACAAATAAGTATGGTATGGTGTTTGAAACCTCTTGGAGGTTGTTTGCTACGGTTGGGTATGATGTGTGGTTTTGGGCGCGTTAAGGATTATATACGTCATGAGTCGTGCTATGTCTTGAGCCGTGCTATGTCATGAGTCGTGTTCCCCGAGATTGGGTATGGACGGGAATGTAGTAGACGAGAACAAAGTGGACGGGAGCGTAATAATCTTTGACCAAAGGTGTGTTAGAAAGTCTGAGCTTAGACAGTGTTTGGGAATGTCCCTTACCCTGAGGGGTGTTGTTGGTAGCCACAGTGGCATCTTGTGGTTTTAAAGGTCAGTTTGATGACCCTTGTGTTTTCCTCGTGGTGTGGTGCTGAGTCATGTTTCTCGATAGAAGTTGAAAGTGTTTGAAGAATGAGTATGTGGATTTAAGATGTTGTCGACGAATTAGTTACCGAGTAATGCGCATGTACGTATGATGAGATGTATGTCAGAGGTGGTTGGGATTTGATGACCGAAGGTTTGAAATTATTCGGGAAGTTTCGCAAAATAGAGGTTGGTGGCGTGATTTGTTGTTCTCATAACTGGGAGACTATGTGTAGTACGAGATGATTGATAAGTGTGAGTGTGTGAGGTTTGTAGGGCAGGTAAAGATGTTGTTGGTGAAGCTGACTCGGTCGTTTTAGGACGATGTGTTGAGGTGTGGAGATCCCTTAAGAGGATGAAGGCAGCGGTCTGTATCTGGCCTAAGGCCTAGATGTGGTGGTGTTGTTTTACCCTTAGGGGCAAGTGATAGTGTAGTGCCGTTTGGTCTAGAATTGGTAGGCAAGTTTCGTTTTGTTCACATTGCGTGTGGTTACTTTCATGTACGGATTGCGGTGTGTCGGTGGTACTCGTGTAGTGACACAAGAGACAGATGTTCTCGGTTCAACGTTTTATGTTTTTTTACGGTTGTACTGGAGCTGCGAGCTTGAAACTGTGGCGTGGTTTTTTCCTATCCATTTGGTTGATTTCCTACCTGTTGGAAATCGAGTTGATGTGACGCGACCCCGTGAGGAGATGTCCTAAAGTGATGTGAGTATGTGTGGTGTTATGTGACAACTCGATCCCCGGGCATATCGGGACATATTAACTATAAATAAGGGGATATATTCTAGCCGAACATTCATAAATACATAAGATAACTAATACATCATTAACGGTTTAGAGTTGATCCAAATACTTAATAATTACAGTCATCCAGAAAATTTCAACAAAAGTTACAATATGCATGCCCATGGAAAACTAAACTAAAGACCCAAAAAGTAAACGTTCTACGTCTTCAAGTTGTGTCGTTAAGGTTGACCAGCTCCTGCCACTCTCCCCCTTCTTCGTAGTCTTCTTCCTCGACGAACACGCCTTCCTCAAAGGGTTCTTCGTCTTCACCTGTGGCACGAATGCCATGAGTCGGAGCCTATAAGCAAATTCCCTAAACCGTCTATGTAACGACCCGGTATAGACCCTTGTTGTAATAACTTGATTAATAATGACACATGTAAAGACCTAGTCCAAACCCTAAGTGTTAGTGATGGATAGTCCATGAGACCATAGAATACGGAAGAGATTCAAAACCCTAACTCCAACCGAAAACCCTAAGTTCGGCCCGAAAACCCTAAAATGGTCCAAAAACAAAGGCAATAAAACCCTAGCACCCGGAGAATCTCCTAACATTCTAAATGAGGTAAATATTATGAAATAATGAATTAAAAATCAAAAATCCTCATAAATAGGGTAAAATGACCGTTTTGCCCATAGTACAGCAAAAAGCCTTAAAAACTCAAATTTTGACATATGGACACCCTAAATCAAGGATTTAAGTACAATTAAGTGGTAAAAGACAAAATAACATAAAATTACCAAAAAAACCCTTAGTGGCCGACCACCTTGGGAAGTGTGCCAAAAAATGACTTTTTACTTTTTTTTAGCTTTAAATGATGATAAAGGTATTAAATTAACCATTATGATGATCCAATACTTGTTGAAAAACTAATATACATAATAATATAGTGGTATAGGTTAACAAAAGTAAACAAATCATTATTGAAGTTCGTACACAACAAAATAAGTCAAAAATTTGTATATTGCCAAAATAGCTTAATTTGACTTAAAAGACTACATCTATTTAATCAATTTCTATGGAAACTATGATAATACATGAAAATACTATATTTCTCATAAACAGATTAAAATAATAAGTCTCAGTAAGAAAAGACATAAAAAAGATACATAAATTAACTTCTAATGCATTTTCTTGCACAAAGGGGCACGAAAACCAAGAAAAATCCCTTGATTGATGGGGGATTAGATTTTTGTCCCCCAAACTGATCCCTAGACGTGTTTAGCTTCCCAAAAATCTAATTTTGTCCCCTAACAACTTGAACTACAATAAATTAGCCCATGTGAAATGAAGAAAAAGTACTAAAGCATTAATTACTTTGTTCCCTAACTTTTTCTATATAAAATAAGGCCAAACACCTTCTTCCCCTTGAGTATTTCGGTGGAGAGAGAGGAGAGAGAGCAGATCTTAAGTGTTCTTGAGGGTCCATGGAGGTTTGAGAGAAGAAGAAGAAGAAGAAGGGGTCTTTGGAGACCATGGTTTTAAAGCTAAGTCCATATCAACCCTCTACCCTTCTTTAGCCTCTCAAAACAAGTAAGTAAAATCTCTAAATCTTGTATCTAATATCCCTAAAAATAGCCCTCAACCCATCTCTTTAAACACTCTAAAAAGCAAAAATCGAAATCAAACCGAAAAGGCGTCGTAGTAACAAATTTGGGACTATTATGTTCTTGAATGATGTGAGATATTGTTGTGTGTTGTTATCTTTGAGTTTGATGACCCCTAAGTGGGCTAGAGCCTTGATATTAATGTCTAGAACACAAGCATACAAAAAAATGTAACAAAAACTTGACATAACATAAGTAGAGGACTTGAATCCTAAGAGGCTTAATTTTTGAGAACTTTGATGTTTCTGCCCTGAGATTTGAAATACCATAACTCAATGTAGAAAATTAATCTTAGTCTGATTTTTATGCCCAGAGTTAAATTTTTGTGTTATCATTAATCCAAAGTTGGTTTCAACTCATTTTCATAATCCGAACTGAAGATATTGTAATTTTACCAAAGTGTGTCATTTTCTAACTAGTCAACACTACCGACTTGGAAATCCTATTTTAACTTTAGATCCGAACTTTAGTCAAACCATGAAAATTGTAGATAACATGTATATATATCTATCCAAAAAAAATGAGAACAAAATATTGAGGTTTGTCAGGTCAAAACCCCTTTTAAAATCTCTGTTGAATTTCAGCCCTTGAGAAACATTCTGTTACATATTTTTATATAGCTCAAAACCCCTATTTTCAGTGACCTATTCCAAAAATAGTCTACATGAACATTGTATCTAACATATTGAAGTACTTGATGCCAAAAAATAAGACCTTAAGGCTTTGGTATGAGACCCAAAAACGGTTTCAAACCCTCTGTCCAAAACTGGCTTTGCTGAGTTTTGGCGGCTGACAGAATCTACTTTTTAAAATGGCCAAAAAGTCTAACTTGTTTCAAACAATGACCCTTAGCTCTAAACATGAAACTTGTAGGGGATATGTTAAACTAAAACATAGTAAAAAATGGAATCGTTTGGACTTCATTTGATACCCCAAAACCGAGATCAACAGAAGTATAATTTTGGGTAAAATCTGGAGTAAGTGCTGAACCGTTTTTGCTTAGGATAAAATGTTCACCCATTTGCCTTCGGATTTGGCTTTAGTGTTAAACATGAGAGTTGTAGAAAATATTTTTATCTATATAGTGTATAAAAATTATAGCTTGATTCTAACTTTAGATACCCCAAAACCTTGTCGGCCCTTTTAATTTAATACTAGATTTTTGGTCTTACAGTTGCTAAGTGTATGTTGATTATCCTTTATTATTGGACCCAAGTTTTTATATGATTATTGGTTTGAATTAGTTGATTAGTGTTTTTAAGTGAATATATGATGATTTAGAACTCGTGCTATCATATTTGAATCATATCTTGAGAATCGTGGCTTGTGCTTCACATACTTGTACCTTATACTTTGCGCGTTGTACCATGAATCTTGCCATGCTAGTTGATACCATGCTATGCATGGTTGTATTTGAGATCCATATTATACATCATTGACATTGTCACTTGCATCCTGGCATATTGGAATCCATCTGTGTACATCGTTGTTGGGATGGGCGGTATTGAATTGTTCTTCTTGGTTCTAAATCTTGGGCGTCCCTGCTTGCCATTTTTGAAAATATTTTGGGATATATTCCCCTTGTACACCTTGGGTACGTCTCCGGTGTTTGAAATGGATTATCACGAATACTGCTAGGCACCATGCGTTCGTCACTAGCATTTTGGTTTTGATATCTCCTTGATTCTGCGTTCCTTGAGTTATGATACGGGCAAATTGGGTCTTTTCGGAGAAGAGCCTAATTTGGCGGACCTAATCCCACTATGGTGGTAAACTCGGAGAAGAGCCCAATTAATGGCGGACCTACACCCCATTGTCGCGATGTTTTGAATAATTCAGAGAAGAGCTTAATTCGGCGGACCTAATCCGACTGCAGTGGTAACTTCGGAGAACAGCCCAATTAATGGTGGTCCAAAATCCCTCATCTTGATACTTTGTATAATGTGAACGTCTCTTGAATTCTCTCAGACTTTGGGTTGACACCGGCGCATCACGCATCTTAAGGTGGGATTATTACTTTGATTATTTTGGGTGGCCCAGATAAGGATGGAAGATATTTTGGGTGGTCCGGATAAGGATGGATGATTATTCTGGTTGGCCTGGATAAGGATGGGTGATTGGTTGGCTCGCCCCCACGCCGTTTCCATTGAGTAAAACAGCTGTGGCATGAAGCCCGGCGACGCATTTACCATTCGCAACGAGGCGCGATGATGGCTTTGGTGATCAAGTCCCATTAAGTCTACTCTGGTGATTCCTAGCATGGAATTCCTGTTATAATCTGGGTGCATTTTAGGTTGGACATCTGCATTTCATACATACATGTTTATTTACTTACCTGCTACCCTGTTATAAATTTGTCTGTCTCTCCTTGACTATAAACTGTACTGGGTGTTATATGGTATGTGCTGTGGTGAATTTTGTGGCGTGAGATTAGTTAGAAGGTTCTGTGTTTTGCTTCTGGGCCTTGGCTCATGGCATTCGTGTCACAGGTGAGGAGGAGTTCTTTGAGGAGGTCATTCCCGAGGGAGAAAAAGAGTTGGAAGGACAAGGTGAATTCCAAGAGCACATTGATCTAGCTAATGCATTCTGAAGAATCAAGCCTTCTGCTTTTGTGCTTATATTCTGTTCTCTCGCGCTTAGTGTAATTTTTGAAATTTCTGGGTGAAATTATAATATTTAATTACTTTGAATAGTTCATAACTCCTTTATGATGTAATAACTAACGTATATAAATATGAATGAATGGTTAGAATATCCCTTTATTTATATTTATGTATGTCCCGACGTGCCCAGAGGACGGGGTGTCACAGTTTAAGAAACTCACAACAAAATATCCTACAATACATATCGTATAATACCCAATACAAATCTTAAGGGCAAGAGACAGATAATTTATCATTTTCAATAGGATGAGCACATACAAGAACAGTAGTGTGAGTGCGTGATGCAGATAAATGCAATGTAATTTCCCAACCCAAGTACTTCCATGACAATATCATGAATTCCACGCCGGGAATTACAGAATAGACTTGATGGCTCTTGATCACCGAACCTATCCTCACCTCGTTGTGAATAGTAAATGCAGTGCCGAGCTTTATGGCACAGGTGTTTTACTCAATGACAACGACGTGGGGAATGACATTTATCCAATTTTACCCATCCTTATTCCAGGTCGACCAGTCCCACTTTAAGAACAAGGATACTCATTAGGTGTCAACCCAAAGTCTATTTAAAGCTAGTGACGAACCTATGGTGCCTAATTCCCCTTTTTTCAATAAAAACCTCTAATTTCAATTCTAAATATGGCAACTAGGGACGCCCTAGACCCACAACCACTATATAATGATTTTCATGTCACCCAATCCAATTTAAAAGATACGAAAGGACTCCGATAATTCAAGATGCAATATGTGAATGTTCATGGTGTGCAACATGCTTCTTGTGTGCAGTTAATCATGGCATGGCGTATAAATATGATAGGACACATGGTACAACTTGCAAAAGTATCAAGTACAATCATGCGAAACATAACCACAATTTAAGCGACATAGAATCGAATCATCGGCTTGAGTTCATTTCATCAAAAGCATTATTTTCATACACTAATTACTCACAAAATTCATATAAGATTCACATACTCAAGTATTATAAGTAACACACCATTCGAACACTTAGCTAATTTTAGGTACAAGTTTAATTGCTAATTTTAAAGTTATGACAGCGTTTTGAAGTACTTAGATATTGATTTAATTTTTGAAATTTTAACACCAATTAAATAAAAATATTTTCTATAACTCTCGTATTTATCACCAAAGTCAGTTCCTAAGGTGAAAAGGTCATTTATTTTATTTTAGTAAAAACCCTTCAGCATTTTACAGAGAAAAACATAAAAATTGGGCCTCTGTTGGCCACTGTTTTGAGGTATCAATTCAAGGACTCTGGGTCTGCGTTTTGGTGAGGTTTTGTTTAAGGTGTCCCCTACATGTTTTATGTTTTGTGCTAGGGCAAGTTGTTTGGAAAAAGTATGAGATTTTGGCCAATTTATAAAAAGGGTTTAGTGAGCCTAAAAAGGGTCTGTAGAATGTGTTTTTAATAGAGAATGCTCAAAACTTTTGGGGTATCATCTGAGGATATTTTGGGATACTTTGTTCTCAGTAATTAGTTTAATATGTTAGCCACATTTTTCATGTTTACCACTTTTGGATTTAGCTTCTAAAAAGTTGGGTTTTGAGTCTCACAAAAATGTGTGACAAAGAGGTCTACCAATCATTGAACCTCAATAGTGACTTGAGAAGGTGTTTTGACCCATCCAGACTCCATGGTTTTGGCTCATTATTGGTGGAAAGAAAGATGAATATAAAACATGTAGAGAATATAAAACCTTAAGCTCGGTTGGCACTCTAACTTAGGGTTTTTAGGTCTGCAACTCAGAGTGGTCAAGATCTGACACTCTTTGGAAAAAATGCAATATCTTGAGTTTTACCCAACTAAATCACTTCAAACCAATTTTGTATGAAAGAAAACTCACAAATCTAGGTCTGGACACAAAAATCACTTTACGATCATTTTTCTATAATTATTTATGATGTTTTAAAGTTGGTGGTAGAAAGTAAGTAAGTCCAGAAAATCAGGCTACTTAGGGTTTTGGTTGCTTAACTTATGTTGTGTACATTTTTGACTTGTCTTCTTTGCATGCATGTTATAAATTCACATAAGCCAAAACTCCAGAATACACACAAGCCATAAAATGCAAAAACATACACATACAAGCACATACAATGCACAATCTTATCCTAGCAATCCACCATTTGCATCTACAATGCATTTTTTTGAGTTATTCTTTATTTCTTTTTCTTAGGGTTTGTTATAGAGATGGATTGAGGGGTATCTTAGGGGAGAATATTAGAAGGTTAAAGAGAGTTGATTAGCTCTTTTGATGCTACAAAGATTGAAAAAGAAGTGGACTTAGCTTCACTGCCTTCCCCTTGGAACTTTTCTCCTTCTTCTCTCCTCATTCTTTCTTTTTATCTCATTCTTCTTTGCAAACACTTAAAATTTTTTGTGGGTAGCTCTCTCTCTCTCACCTCTCAGCCGAATGCCTCAGGAGAATGGGGGGTTTGAGCTTTTTTTTTATAGAAAAATTTAAAATTGAGAATAATTATTACATGAAATTATAATTTGAATTTATTTAAACTCTTATTGGTTGCATGGGAGGTGGGAGTGGCATGAGGCTTACAAATTCAGACCTTAGGTAGGTGTACTTTCGGCATTACAGTGTTTGGGAGACTAAAAAGCTGTTTTGTTAATTAATTTAGATTTTAATTTGTATTTTGGTACATTTTTGTGAATATAAATGCATAAAATATTAATTTTATGTACCTTTTTGGTATCTAAACCTACTAATACCAATTATATTAATATATTTATAATTAATTTAGTCTTTCCATGATTTATCATAATTTTGATAGCAATTAAATAAATAAGTGTAGACTTTTAAGCTAAATTAAGTTTGTTTAACTAAAATTGGCTTTTTGGACTTATTTATTGTGTAGAGATTTTAAATAATTATTTGTTTGCTTTGTTGACCTACATTATTATATTACTATATATATTAATTGTATGAAAAGTATTGGGACAAAAGTATGCTTAATTTATGTATCTTTTTCTCATTTTTAAACTTAAAAAGACAAAAAGTATATTTTTGGGCACATTCTCCTAGGTGGCCGGCCATGCAAGGGCAATTTGGTTATTTTTGTTGTTATTTTATATTTTATTAATTAATTATATATAAATACCTGATTTTGGGTGTCCATGTTTTAAATTTTAGATTTTTGGGACTTTTTGCTGTACTAGGGGTAAAATTGTCATTTCACCTTAATTATGAGAATTTTTTATTTTAAATTTAATATTTTATATTATTTACTTAATTTAAGCTGTTTTGGGACTTTTCTAATGGTTAGGACTTTGCCTCTGAGTATTTGGTCTCTTTTAGGGCTTCCGGGTCAAATTTATGGTTTTCGGGTTACTTAGGGTTTCTATTATTCATGTAGCGACCTAGGTTCTCCTTATCTATCCATCGCAAATACTAGGGTTTGAGCCAGATTGCTATAATCTACCCCCTAAAACAAATTTCATCCTCGAAATTTCATATCGTACCTCAGCCTGCGAACAATTGGGGATGATTTGCTCTTATAACTTCTTCCTGCTCCCATGTCGATTCTTCAATCCCGTTGTGCCTCCAAAGAACTCGAACAAGCGAAATGATCTTGCCTCGAAGAATCTTGTCTCGCTGATCAATAATCCTTATCGGTTGCTCTTCGAATGCGATATCTTCATCAACATGGAGTTCCTTCAAATCCAAAATGTGGGTAGGGTTAGGTTCATACTTCCTCAGCATCAATACATGGAAAACGTTATGAATGTTGGCAAGTTGAGGCGGTAAAGCCAAACGGTATGCCACTTCCCCAATCTTAGCTAGAATCTCGAACGGTCCAATATATCTTGGAGTTAGCTTCCCTTTTTGGCCGAAGCGTGTCACCCCTCTTCATGGTTGAATCTTCAGGAATACATGATCTCCTACTTCAAATCGTAGTGGCCTTCGTCGTTGATCTGCATAGCTCTTTTGTTGGCTTTGTGCAGTAGCTATCCGTTGCTGAATGAGTCGGATCTTCTCGGTGGTCTTTTGCACTAAGTTCGGTCTAAGAATTGTGTTTTCTCTTGCTTCAGTCCAACAAATCGGCGAACGGCACGGTCTTTCATAGAGGGCTTCATATGGCAACATGCCAATGCTGGATTGATAGCTGTTGTTATAAGAAAACTCAATCAACGACAAGTGTTTCTCCCAGTGTCCCTTGAAGTCCATGATGCAGGCTCGAAGCATGTCTTCTAGTGTTTGAATTGTATGTTCAGATTGCCCATCAGTCTGCGGGTGAAAGGCAGTGCTGAAGCAAAGCTCCATTCCTAAGGCGGTTTGCAAACTCTGCTAGAATCGTGAGATGAAACGTGGATCTCGATCTGACACGATGGTCAACGAAATTCCATGAAGACGTACAATTTCTCGAATATACTTCTAGCATAGGGTCTCCAGCTTTTCGGAAGTTCAAACTGGTAGGAAGTGTGCTGATTATGTGAGGCGATCTACGATTACCCAAATGGAGTCGTGTCCTGCTGGCGATCTCGGTAGTCCAGAGACAAAATCCATGGTGATGTGGTCCCATTTCCATTGAGGTATCTTTAGGGGCTGAAGGTTCCTCTTGGTCTTTAGTGCTCAGCTTTCACTTGTTGACACGTAAGGCATTTGGCCATAAAACTCACTACATCCTTCTTCATGCCATTCCATCAATACTGCCTCTTCAAATCATGATACATCTTTGTCTCTCCAGGGTGGAAAGTAAAAAGTGACTAGTGATGCTCCCTCAAGATATCTCTTCTCAAATTCTCAACATTCGGTACGAAAAGTTGTCCTTGGTAGGTCAACTGTCCATTCTTGTTGACTACCCATCCTAGCTTTGATTCTTCCATAATCAGATGCCTTCGAATAAATTTGGATTCCTGGTCGTACTTTTGGGCTTCCATGATTTGCTGACGGAGATTCGTTGTCGCCACCGTTAAACAAAAACAACTTCCATTCTATGATTTTATTGGTTGAAATCGGAATTCATTAAGCGTTCCCATCATCTTCCATTCTCTTGAGGCCATACTAGCCATCGTACTTCTCATTTTCCGGCTAAGGGCGTCGGCCACCACATTAGCCTTGCCTGGGTGATAGGCTAATGTAAACTCGTAGTCCTCTAAATACTCCATCTAACGGCGTTGTCTCATATTAAGATCCTTTTGGGTGAACAGGTATTTCAGACTTTTGTGATCGGTAAAAAGCTCAAATCGTTCTCCATAGAGATAATGCCTCCGTAACTTTAGCGCGAACACCACTACTGCAAGTTCCAGGTTGTGGGTGAGGTAATTCTGTTCATGTGGTTTCAATTGTCTTGATCCGTAAGCTACCACCTTACCATTCTACATTAGTACGCATCCTAGACTATCTTTCGATGCATCACAATACACCGTATACCCAACCTCTCGTTCGGGTATGATCAGGATCGGGGCACTGGTCAATCTCTTATTGAGCTCTTGGAATGCTGCTTCACACTTATCATTCCACTCAAACTTCACCCCTTTCTGCGTTGATCTGGTCATTGGGCTTGCCAATTTCGAGAAATTCTGGATAAATCTCTGGTAATATCCTACTAGTTCAAGGAAACTATGAACTTCAAAAACATTCCGAGGTGGCTTCCATTCCAAAACAACTTCTACCTTGGTGGGGTCCACAACTATTCCTTCCTTAGACACTACGTGTCCGAAAAATTTCACTTCGTGCAACTAGAACTCACACTTGCTTGCCTTAGCAAAGAGTTGTGACTCTCTTAACTTTTGTAAGATAATTCTCAGATGTTATTCATGCTCTTCTTCAGATCGGGAGTATACAAGGATGTCGTCTATGAAGACTACTACAAACTGGTCGAGGTAGTGCTGAAAGAGTTTATTCATCAAACTCATGAAAACTCTTGGGGCATTGGTTAAACCACTGGGCATGACTATGAACTCATAGTGTCCGTATCGGGTTCTGAAGGTTGTCTTCGGTATATCCTCCTCCTTAACCTGAAGCTGGTGGTATCCGGAGCGAAGGTTGATCTTTGAGAAACAAGCTGATCTTCGCAACTGGTCGAAGAGGTCATCGATATGAGGCAGGGGATATTGATTCTTGATTGTTACCTTGTTTAGCAGACGGTAGTCGATACAGCGGCGTAAGGTTCCATTCTTCTTCTTAGCGAACAATGCTACCGCTCCCCATGATGACGTACTAGGGCGAATAAAACCCTTGCTGAGTAGTTCCTAAAGCTAGTTCTTCAATTCATTCAGTTCGGCAGGTGCCATGTGGTGGGCTGCGATCAAAATCAGTACGGTTCCAGGATGATGTTCTATCGTGAACTCGATCTTACGATGCGGGGGTAATCTAGGGAGTTCTTTTGGGAATACGTCTTTGTACTCGCACACTACTCGGGGTAACTCGGGGGTTGATGAGATGTTCATACTAGCAAGTAAACACGTTAATCTCCCTGCAAAATTACTCGATTTGCAGTCCTTCACACTACTCGGGGTCAGAATCTCGCGTCGTTCTCCTTGGATTTGCGCAGTGGTGCCGTCTTCCGCTTGCGCCCATATCTTCCTTTATCGACAGTGGATGACAGCATGGTGTCTCGATAACCAGTCCATTCCAAGGATTACATCGTAGCCATTGAAGTCCATGACTCGTAGGTCACAAGTCATAGGGGTATTGGTTATTCGTAACGTGCAGGCTTTACAGACAGAATCTACTCGAGATTGATTTCCTAAGGGTGTGACGACACTTAGGGTTTATTCTAATGCCTTGGGTTCTAAGAGTAGGGGCTTCATATAGTCTAGAGATATAAAAGAATGGGATGCTCCAGAATCAAACAGTACATTCACCAAGGTGTTGAATAATAGGAACATACCTTGTATGACTTGGGTGTTCTCCGGTTCCTCTTCCTATAGCGCAAAGACGCGGCCTCCCATTGGTCAATTGCCATTGTTGTTCTTGAGATTTTCAATCTTCTGTCCATTGCCCGATTTCCTTGCGGTTTCGAATTCTTGTTAAGTGGCGGTCTTCCTCTTCCATTTTGCTACTAAATAGCTAGCTTGGTGACTTAGACTTGTTGCGGGAATCTAGGCTACTGGATTTGGGGCTGCCTCCACTGTTGATTGCTCAAATTCCTTCACGTGAGGCGTGGGCACTCATACCTCTTATGCCCTGGTCGGTTGCACTCAAAGCATACCGTGGATGTCGCAAGAGGGTCCCTTAGTCGTCTTTGTGGGTACTCTCAGTGGTATGGCTTTTTAGGGATATATATTTGGTTGCTCCTCACTGGTCCTCCGGAACTGGTACTTTCTTTCTTCTGGTTTCATGCCTTCCTGGAGTTAGCTTGCTCTGTTTCAGCTAACAAAGCCGCGCGCACTACTTAGGTGTAGGTGAGAAGCTGCAGGCAGATCACCTTTGCTCGGAGAGACGGTTCCAAGCCCTATTCGATCTTCCGTGTCTTAGATTCTTCATTTGGTACGATGGTCGTGGCAAAGCGGCTTAATTCCACAAAACGATTTACATACTACGTCACCGTCATTGTCCCTTGCTTAAGCTCCAAAAATTCTCAGATCTGCCCTTGACGGAAAGGGGCTGGGTAATATTTCTCCAAAAATAGACTTTCGAATTGCTCCCACGTCAGAGTCGCTACCTCCTGGGTGTTGGTGACTAGAGTCCACCAATGATTGGCTTCTCCTTCTAGCAGATGGGCAGCTAAGGCCACTCAGACGGTCTCATCCTAAACTCCCATTGAGTTAAATAGTTTCTTGACTACTCTCAGCCATTCTTCTACTCCTCCTCGAAATGTCGGGGCTCGCTGCCTCCCTAATTTCGATGGAAACCAGGCTCGGTCACGTATGTGCGGGCGGTTGATGCTGGCGGCAAATTTTCGTAGCACTTGAACTAGTTCTGGTACCTCATCGTTGGTAGGTCCGTTTACTTGTAGGTGATTAGGTCTTCTACCCGTCATTCTAGAATAAAAGAAAAAGAGTGTTACGATTCTGGGAGTTATTTCAGTTCTTAATTATTTATTATGGGTTGGAATTTTGTAGAGTTAGGTTGACAATTATAAAACTACTTATAATGATTTTGACATCAAAGATTTTCATTTCATTTCAACTCATAGTCAGTACAAGTTTTTCAAAGTTCACATAGCACACATATAATCTTCATGTCAAAAGGAAATGTACAAGGCCATCACGCTAACATCTAAACGAACAAATAAGGATAAAAGTGGTAGACAATCGATTCGCGTTCCCAGGTTGCCTCGGTGATGTTGTAGCAGTGCCACTGCACCTCAACGTGCCAGACATTATTCGGCCCCATCTGTACTCTGTTGGTTATGGCGATCAGAGCCTGTCGTGTTGGAGCAGAAAAAAAATTTTGAACCAGCGCCGTGACCGTAAAAAACGATGTATGCGTTTTTCATGAAAAACAAGAACTTTGATTAATCTTAATAGTATGATACCTTTATGAAACTTGTCAAAAAGTTTTAAGAAATCCCGAATACGTTGAAGACGACTTTGCAATCTTTCCACGTATGTCCCGGACGCACAACGACGATCACGGTGTGTGGGCACCGATACCGATCGAAGAGTCCTCCCTCTATTGGTTTCTTCTCACACACTTCTCTCCAAGAATGAAAAATTAATTGCCAAAAAGAGAGAGGGGGCGGCAGCTATGGTGAGGGGATAGGGTTTTGGATTTTATATATATAAAGCCTCCTTTTGATATATTTCTCCATATATCAAAGATAATATTAAGTATATATATTCTCTTTCTTAAAAATAAGCAAGAGATATATATCTTCCATAAAACCAAATCCCCATCCCCTTATTAGTGTTGGCCACCTAGGGAGTAATCCCTGCGTGTGCCAAAAATCAAAATCGCCCTTCATTATTTAATTTAATCCCTAAATGTCTCCGGCGGCAAAACCGACATTCTAATTAAAATAAATAATAACCGAAACCAATAAGAAAAAATATCCGTGCGTGTAGTGGGCTACGTGAGGGATCACGAGTAAGTATAGGACTCGGGCTAACCGTACGAAAAAATCGGATATCCCTAACTCTGTTCCCGATTAGATCCTTTCTCGTACGAGCCTGAACTTATTCCACTAAAGGTCCTGACTGAACTCCCGATCCTAACTCAAATTATGTCTTGAGTTTCCAATTATCAAATGCATTGAATTCTCCCCATGTTTAAAATATGGATTCTCGATAAATAAATTAGGTTACTGACAACCCGATTTAATTATCCTCTTTTTCTCGCAACTACACCGCTTAATCTTTTGATATGCCGGATCCGAAGATCCACTGTACAGGTTTAACATAATCAAACCTATAAGCGAAGAACACGAGGGGGAACTCCTCAACCTAAATCGGACGAGATTTCTGTCAACTGATTATCAATCATCGGACAAACAATGCCAGCACCCAACTCATCGGTATTGTTGATCTCATGAAGGAAATTTTAACCATTGATGACTCAAAGTACTGTACATCATCTGAACACAATTAATCAATTACTTCGGGATTAGGAGTTCGTATAATACATGATAATACGGGATGTGGATCAATTCATATAGTCAGTATAGAATCTAACATCCCATTGATCCCGCTCAATACACTCCAAGTGTACTAACACATCGAGCTCGAACATCGAATTCCCAAAACCTGAA
>JAUMHN010010037.1:0-10047 GCA_032360265.1 Heliamphora ciliata | reverse complement strand
TGTTAGATATATATGCACAAGCTTGAGGAGGGGTGTTAGCTTTATTATAATTATATTAGCTTTATTATTATTATTATTATTATTATTATTATTATTATTATTATTATCCAGTGTGGTTGGGCACACCATATCTTATTATGTGGTTTCGTTGTTCTATAAATAAACAGTTGCATACTCTATTGTGGTTAACGCGTCTTCATTAAGTTTAATACTATGTGCTTAACAATAGTAAAAGTAAAGAAAGAACGTTTTAAAATGTGGCAAAATGACATAATTTTATGAGTTATAAATAAACTTGTAAGGACGTTAAGAGAACATTAGAGATGCCAAATTATAAACTTATGATAATTTTTATACTAGAATAGATAGTAAACATGAAGAAAAAAACATCTATAAACTTGCTAAGCGAAGAGAAAGGAGAATAAGAAACCTCACTCAAGTTCAATGTATAAAAAGCAATGATTCAAGGGTGTTGGTGAAAGATTAGGAGATTAAGAAAAGATGAAAAACCTATTTTGAGAAATTATTAAACTTAAAAAGATGTAGAAAGATCTAGAAGGGAGGAATCTGATAATTCAGATGAAGCTAGAGAAAATAAGTTCTATAGCAAAATAAAAAAGTTTGAAGTGAAAACCGCAATGAAAAAAAGTGAAATTAGGTAAGGCGTTAGGAGCAGCTGGTATTGCTATGGAAGTGCAAAAATGCCTAGGCAAAGTGGGAATGTCTTGGTTAACAAAGTTATTTAATAAAATCATAATGACTAAAAAAATGCTCGAAGAGTGAAAAATGAGTATACTTATAAAACTAGAAAAGATATTTAAAATTGTAACAACTATAGAGGTATTAAGTTGATGAGTCATACAATGAAACTATGAGAAAGAATGATTAAATATCGTCTAAGGTTAACAATAACAATGTTATAGAATTAGTTTGGTTTTGTGTCTGGTAGATCAACTATGAAAGGAATCCACAGAAGATTAATAGAGAAATATAGAGAAAAGAAGAGTGATAACCAATAACCAATTTTTTAAAATATAGAGCTTGGGTTCACAGCTGCTACATTGTTGATACTTGACTTAAAAATTGCCAAAACAAGAATGAAAAACCCAGTAGTTTATGCCGTGTATCCATCGAGAAACTTTTGTTATTAGAGAGAAGGATTCATGACATCATACAGTCAGTGGATGTTAAATTGTATAATTCACCCTAGTTTACTGTAATGATTTCCTTATCTCATCACCAACTCCCAGCACATCCCACCGCCACAAGCAAACTGAAAGAAGGGGATGGAATTATTCCAGCTTTGCCTTGTTTAAAATTTAAAGTGGAAAAATATATACAATGAGGACTGCTTTGGGATCGTATGTTTCTTTGAAAGGCAATAATGCATAAATTCTGACAATGAAAGAAGTTTTCCGTACAAGAGAGCAAATTGAATTTTGTGTGAATGTAGTTAAATGCAACAAACAGTGTAATACACTACACCCTCCTCCTGCAGCTCAATTTATGCAACATCCTTCTCCCTGGGGTGCACTGAGGATATCCCAAAGCCGTAAATAGGTTGAAGGTGACGTGCTTAAGAATCATGAGAATAAAACTTTCCGGAACAGTAAAATCTGGAGAAGTTAAACTGGGTGACATGTAGAGGCATAGGTAACCAGTGTGAACTACATTCAGGATCCGCACCAGACTAGTCCATGGTGCATCAGACAATAAAGTTCAACAGGAATCCAAATTAATAATTTTAACGTTGGCAATTCATAAGTTAAATATTCTAAAATTCATTTAGTATGTACCTGTTCTTTATGGGAGCAGTGAAACCTAAAGCTTTAGCTGTCATAAACCTATCAATGGGAAGGCCAGTTCCTGCCAATGCACATGCACCTAGAGGACAGAAATTTAGCCTCACTCTGCAATCTAGTAAACGACCAGCATCGCGTTCAAGCTACAGGACAAAAATTGTGGCTTTAGCATTACAGAAGCTAAGCAAGAAGCAAAGATCAGAGCATCTTTAGCAACTCAATGTAAGGATGCAGTCCAGTTGCACCTTCAATAAAATAATAAATGAAAATGACATAAATAAGTTGGAAGTGAAAAATTGGAATCAACCAAATCTCATGCAGAAAATCGTCATCTTTTTCACTCATATTAACAACCGAATTAGGCATACTCAACAAGCCTATGTCCCAATTACTTGGGGTGCTACTTGATATCAATTTGTTCAGGTTTGTTCTATGAAAAGCCAGATCTCCAATTGAATATATGGTGATTATGCCATTTCTTATCATCCCAACAAATTTTCTCCTTGGCCTTATTTTATGACTCTCAACGTCGATCAAATCACACCTCATAGGCTCATCTACGCTGCATATATCACACCATCCCAAACAACTTTCTCTCTTCTTAACATCAATTGGTGCTACTTTTAACTTCTTTCTAATGTATTCATTTCTTATTCTTATAGCTGAAAATATGAAGCCAATGGTAATGAACTTTTGACAATAAACACAAAAACACAAGTAGCATTCTTCCAATACCCTTTTCTGCAAGATAGCCCACCTTGAAATTTTTTACTAATGTGAAGTTATGAAGTATGGATATCGATATGGAACAGGAATACTATACATCATGGACAGCCGACACAACAATTTTTAAAAAATCAATACATGACATAACAATGATACGGTGATAAATATATATATTTTATATACATGCCTGAAAATTATATTAACTTATTTATCTATCACTAAACTACATTTTTTACATTACAATGTCACAATAATAAAACTATTTTTCACAACTTATAAATGGAAAAATAAATGAGCAGAATTCTAGAATCTATCTTAAAAAACTTCGTCACAAACAAATTGAAAGTTCTAAGCATTAGGGTTCCTAAAATTAGGAGGGAATATAGGTACCAAAACCATTTCAAAAGTGTCCTCCTCCTTGGTGAACAAGGGAATGAATCAAGCAGCATATAAGACAAAATCACTTTTATTTTACCATACACGAACATATCAAATACTTTTCATTGAAGTTCTTTAGTCAAGGCATGACACACCATTTATGTTTCTTGAGGCAGATCAACCATACAAATCCCTTAAGTCTTGCCTTCCCAAAAACTGGTTAGAGGAGTTATAGAGTGGTTTCTTACCATCCTTCATGATGTTTGCATACCTCTCTAGTTCAAGGCATAGTTGTTAAATCAAAAATCGAATCGTGAATCGAAATTACTTTTCCTTGAATCGAATCGTGAATCGTTAAGATTCAGTTATAATTACTAAAATGCATAAAAAAAAAATCTAAGTATTTAGATATTAAAGATGTATCATAAATACGAAAAACTTATTAATAAATCAATAAAGAACTTGTTTTAAATGATGAAAACATAGTATAATAGATAACGGTTTGCACCTAGGGCAAGAGATGTGGGTCTGAGCTTTATCGTGATTAGTGATCTTATATTGCATTATTAATTATGTTAGAATTTATGACAATTCGTAGATAGATTTTTGGATTTGGGGGCATCCAACCTAATCAATTGGCAAGGGGTGAAGAGGTCTTTAAATTATATGAATCAAACTTGAATGGATCAAAGAAGTCATGTGAAATATGTCTCTAATCCTCCCCTGCACGTGCCGCTTAGTTGCATGTGAAGATGATAAAAAAATTAACGAAATGAACGAAAAAGACCCTGGGCAAAAACTAGGCTCGCAAAACCACCCAACACAGCTTTGATACCAATCATACCATGTTAGAATTTATAGCCATCCAATCAAAATCAATTAGGAATTGCAGAGAGGCCTTTAGAATATATAAATAAGGTTGGGTGGCTTAGAAAAGTGATATGGGACAAGTCTCTAGAATGTAAAATTATGAATTAGAAGAAACAAGAATCGAGACTTGCTTGGTATCGAACTAATTCCTTAGTGCGTCGAACCGAATCGTATCGAATCGTATGATACGTATCGTGAATTGAACTATTCTTACTTCTGTCGATTCATCCCACCAATACGGATCGATTGATAGATGTATCGAACCGAATCGTATGATACGTATCGTGAATCATACGATTCTGATAACAGAGGTTCTAGGTAATCCTGGATTACCAGTTGATTACCTACCGAAAACTACTCCAGATACTCAAAACCAAAGAAAGAGAATGGACCCAACTAACTGAATCTCATTCAGAATATTGGGTTCGTGGGATACGATGAAGATATGAATCCAATCTCTGTTTCTCTGTCTTTCATCTAATGGTTTACCTGCAGAAGACAATGGTGTCATCTACCACACATTAGAACAATTTCCATAAACAGAGATCAACACCATGTTGACCGGAAGTTCCACTTCCTACAAATCTATAGAGCGAGCATGCATTTATTATAACGAGTCACATGAACAGGAGGAAGGGATAGTGCTACTGAGCCTAGCACAAAAACCAAAAAACAAAAAACCAAAACAAAAACAAAAGGTTAGTGGAATTGGAAATTTATGGGAAGGTTAGTGGAATTGGAAGATTGTGGATTACTGGAAGAACTTGTAAGAAACCTAGAGTTACCTGGCTTTTGGGTACCTATGAAATAATTTACATGGGCGAAGCATGGAGAATCCTCCATTGCAATCAAATGTTGAAGATATATATAAATACTAGAAGAAATTGAAGTGTGTGTGCGAGATTATAGACATTATGTGTGAAAAAAATAGGAAAAGTGGGTAATGTGGGATTTTCTTTTTTCCTTTATTTTCCCTTGCAGTTAAGGGGAAGGACGTTAAGATAATTGTAAAATGTTAGCTGTTGTTGGGTAATTTTGAAAATCAAAAGAGTGAGCGGGATTCAATTTTGAGTTCACACCAAAAAGATGTGTTCCTTTTTAATAATAGTACGGATATTGATCAGGAAGTTCATTACTACGGCTCAATTCTGTATCCAACAACTGCCCTTCAAAAATTTTGGTAGGTCTACAAGCTCAGTACAAGTACATTTTTTCTTCTTCTCACCCTTTCTGGTTATTGAAGTAGCAATTAGGTTTTTATATGATATGACAACTGTTCACTGAGGAAGACAATGAACTGAATCATCACAAGTATGGCAGGAACGCGAATCCCGTAACTATCAGTGGTTAATTAAGATCTAACAATGACTGCAAATTCTATATCTAACAATGACTGCAAATTCTTCTTCTCAATTCTGTATCTAACAATGACTGCAAATTCTATATTCAAAGGAACGTGATCAAAGACAATGAACTGAATCATCAGTCTGATAATTTTACATAATCAAGATCTAACAGTGGTTAATTATCCCTTTAACTTCAACATAAATTGACAGCTGTACTGAACAGTAAGTTGATTCTGAAGTTACTTTTGCTTCAGCATTTCATATAATTTTAGATGTTCCATTTCTTATTACAAGTATGGCTTAAAGGGGTATGAGATAAAGTCCAGACTCCAGAGGACCAAACAACAGTAAACACAAGTACACAACTACGAAAATAAATAATTCCACCATAATAAATATAAGATGGTGCATAAAGAACTGAATATGAACCTGCTCAACATATGCTAAGAGAAGATGTTGCACTAGAACAGGCTGTGCCCTCTGCAAATGTGTGTAACCCGGAACTATCAGGCCCTCGTTTTTCTCAGCCAAGGTTAACAGTGCGACCTGCAAATTACACAGCATAAGATCCCTAGTGAGCAGGAAAAAGCAAAACACAATGATTGACTTTATAAGCAAAACATTCAACCACAATAATAGTCATGTCATTCAACCATACTTTCCTCAACCATCTTGCTAGTATCGCTATAGCAGCCGTCAATAACATTTTAAGCCATATAAGATAATGAATCTCTTGGATGCACATGTATGGAATTGAATGAATAATCCTTCAACTCAAATTTTTCTTTGACAAAATGGATCCATCTAAATTTCAAAAACAAAAACTTCTGGCAGCAAAAAAAAAAATAATATGTATATATATATATATATATATATTCAACCTGAAGCCTTTTGATGCGCAAAACAATTGCATCAATAGCATCACGACACCACAAGCGAAAATCAGTCGAGACTTGATCATTTCGACTCCGAGCGGTATGAAGTTTCTTTGCAGGTTCACCAATCAAATCTGTAAGTGCAGCTTCAATGTTCATGTGTACATCCTCTCTATCAGTCCTCCACAAAAACTCGCCTGCTTCAATTTGCCTTCCTATCTCGTCGAGACCTAGTAGAATACTATCCCTATCATTCTTGCTCATTAATCCCTACAGAACACCAACAAATTAGCTAAAAAAGCACGCATTTCAATCGATACAAAAAGAATTCAGTATCTGAACTCTTTAGATATTGTACACTACCAGAAGGAAACCGGATACTAAATTCTCAGAATTTCTTTCCTATTGAAATCCAAGAAGGAATAAGAAACCAAACACACGCACACATTTTATGGGCACCTGAAAAAATATATCAGCTAACAAGCATGCATTTCAATTGATACAAAAAAGAATTCACTGTCTAAACTCTTGAGATAATGTAGAAGATAGGAAACTGGATGCTAAATTCTCAGAATTTTCTTCATATAGAAATCCAAGAAGGAATAAGAAACTAGATGCACACGCACACATTCTATGGACACCTGAAGAAATATAGCAGACAGAGAGAAATTACAATGAAAAAATCTCAAAGTTTTCTTTCAGTTCTCCATTTTCTCAGCAAACAAACAAATTGTTAAAAACCGTACATCCTCTTAAAGATCTTATTACGGATCGTTAAAAACCGAAAGCCAGTAAACGGTCGTTGGATAATGGTATGCTCTTAATTTTCGTTTCTCTTCTTTTCTCTGATTCTTCAGAAACCAACTTAAATCCAAATCGTTCACTCAATCAAAGCTCATGAATACAAATAGGATCACGAATATTTCTTGAATTTCTCTCGATTCCAAATCAAAACGCTAACAAAACTGATAGAGAGACCTGGTGAGCTAACATAGAGGCGTGAGCGCGACTCCCCATAATGTCATGCTTGTAGAGCTGCTTGTCGAAGGAGATGGACTCCGTGAATCTTTCCACGGTGTCGGTCACGCTCTCTTCGAACCGACCACCCCATAGCTTCGCCTCCTTCGTCTCCGCCGGCAACTGAGTCTGGCTCATGTGTATTGACGCGCACAAGACACTCGCTGGTCCTCTCTTGCTCTGATTATCGACGATGAGAGAGACTACGAGTCGTTGAGGTCTGGTGGGAGTGTGCTTCGCCACAGAGCAGGATGAAACAATCGACGAAGCAGAAGAAGACATCAACAGTGACTCCATTGTCGAGACGGCGGAACCGAACAGAGTCTCGGTCCAGTCGCTCTGCTAAAACCTTTTCTATGCTCTCATTGACAAACTCAGCTTATCTGCTTTTTTTTTTAATAAAAAACCCAAAAAATCAGTATAACTTGTTTGGTAAGAAAATTAAAAGATTTAAAAATTAAATTAAAAATACTATCATAATTTATTTTCAAATTTCATCTCTATTTAAAATATTAATAATTTGTTTACTATTAATATAAATTATATGTAATTATTATAATCAATGGTAAAGAAGAGTAATACGGTTAAATTTAAACAAATTTTTTTAAAAAGTTAACATTTATTCAATTAATAAATTTTTAAAAAGCTAACTTAAAAAATACTTTACTAAATAATTTATTTTAATTTTGTTTTAAAAATTTTTAACTAAGATTCCGTTCATTTCAACATAAAATATTTTCTGATAAAATATTTTACTTATTTTTCACTATTTAGTTAACAAAAAATAAGTAAAATAATTTTTTTAAATAAAATATTATACATTATAAGGTGAAATTATTTTTCTTTAAATAAATTAGTAAGTTATTTTTCATTTTTTTAAAAGAAGTGTATTGAGTATAATACTTCTCAAATTTGTAGATTTTTTTTTGTTAATTTCTAAAACAAAAACACATAAGCCAATGATAGTGTTAACTATTATTTGGAAAAAAAATTTAGTACTTTTTTACGTGATATTTTTTTGTCTTTAATGAATTTTTTTACATTAATTCAAACAATAATACATTTTAAATTTATCTCGTTATGTGAAACTAAAAATGTAAAAAATAATTATTTTGTTTTCAAAAAAATTTATATAAGATGAAAAAAGCGTTAAAAGGCTACTTTAAGACATTTTTAAAAAAAAATTCGTTTTTAATTGATTTTTTTATGTTAATTCAAATAATGATATTTTTAATATCATTAGGAAAAACTAAAAACGTAAAAACAAATGACTAACAAAATATTAAAAAATATTATATAAGACGACAAAAACATTAAAAAGGCCTTTAAGGATTTTTTTCGTCTTTAGTAAATTTTTTTATACTAGTTCAAATAATGATACTTTTTAAACTTCTCTTATTACAAGAGAAAGTAGAAAAATAAAAATAAATGACTAATTTTTCTTAAAAAAAGTTAATATAAGTCAAAAAATTTAATGTTTTTTTTTGTTTTTAGTAATTTTTTTTGCGTTAATTCAAACAATGATATTTTTTTGATTTCTTTCATGAAGAGAAATCAAAAAGGTAAAAAACAAATGACTAAACTCTAAAAAAAAAACTCAAATAAAAAGAAAAAAGCCTTGAAAAAGCTTTTTTAGGTTTTTTTTGATTAGTGAACTTTTTTTTACGTTAGTTCAAATATAGATACTTTTTAAATTTATCTTTTCAACTTTAGATAAAATAGCATTTGCTTTTAGATTTATTTTATAATAATAAATCGAAAATATAAAAAATCTAGACAAAAAAAAAGTCACAAAAAGAATTACATAAAAAGCTATCTCAAACAGTAATTAAGTTTCAAGAGGTATCGGACCAAATCCAACTATTTTTTATAATTTTGTTATGAAAAATATCTTGTTTCAATCAAATAATAAAAAAATTTATTTTAAAAATATTTTTTATATATCAACTGAACATTAAAAAATAAAAAATAAAAATATTTTTTTACAATAATATTTTACATGAAATATTTTCTTAAAAAATATTTTTTATTAAATCGAACCTAAAAGTACACAAAAAAAAGTAAAAAAACTTTTAAACCAATTATCAAATATGCCCTTAAAGACTAATTCATAAATTTTGGAGACAGATTTTTGTTTGTTGCTTTTTTTATTGAATGAGTTATGCGTTTGTTTTTCGGATATTCATTGCTTGTCTTGTATTTTTTGCGGGTACGGTGCGCATAACTCGGCTCCAGCCTCAAGACTTCTCAAATTTTATGAGTTTTGAGTGGCTGCAATGATGATCAAAATTATTTATTTTATAGATTTTGTATAATATATTATTTTTATAAAAATTTAATTTAATTGGGTATTAATAAATATATGAATAAATGACATTTTTATTATACAAAATGAATGATTTTGATTTAAAATGAATTGTTGAGTTTACACTGTCTATTTTGTGCAATAAAATGTTATTTGTTCACATATCTATCAATATTCAATCAAATCGAGTTTTTGTAAAAATGATATATTATGTAGTACCTACAAAATAAACAATTTTAAATATTATTATAAATCTACTCAAAACTTATAGAATAGAATTTTAAGGAGTTTTGAAGTTTGGAGATCTTAGTAGAAAGGTTAAGACGTGCATAACTTTATTACAACATACTTGAGAAATTATCTCTAATATCTATATTGTTATAAAAATGAAACACCTTATTTTGAAACATTAGTTTTTAACTTTTAATGGTATTTAAGATAAAATACATATTCACTTAAATACATAATTTATCATACTTTTACATGTCAGGATAAAATATAAATTAATCTAACTTTTCACCTTTTTTTTTTCTCCACATTAGGTACTTTTTCTATTTTATCTCTTTAATATCTATATGATCAGTATATGTTCAATTCTTTCTATTCTCACACACACACACACACACACACACACACACACACATATATATATATATATATATATATATATAAACTAAATCCAAGAGTTTTAAGTCGTGTCAAATATTTTTATTTTAAAAATTTTTAAT
>JAUMHN010010026.1:0-10047 GCA_032360265.1 Heliamphora ciliata | reverse complement strand
TACACAGACTCAAATTTTCAGTCAGACATAGAGCTTGCATCAGGAGACAACCTTGCAGATCCTTTACAAAGAGCTTACCAGCTAAGATTTTTAATAGTCATGTAGAGGGCATGAGAGTCACATGTATGGCAGCATAATTTTGAGTATAAGTGGGAGATTGCTAGGGTTGATATATTAAAAATCATGATTTTAATATTTAATTTTATTTTTTATAAAATTAATTTTTCATTTTATGAGAATCTTTATGAGCAATATATGTGTATCATTTCTTCAATGTATCAACCCTAGCAAGTTTAGTAGGCCTGTTTTGGTTACGGAGAACTGATAATATCGTCGTCTATTGTTCCGACTCTCTATGCTAGTACACTTTGTGTGTATTGAACGGGACACTTGGGGTAATTAATTTTATACTAACTATATAAATTAATTCACACCTCAAGGTTATTATAAATAGTATTTATCCTCTTAATCCCGAAATAATTATTGATTTGCATATATTTAATTTTTGTTGTTTTGATTCATTAGAGGGTGCGATCCTATATGGATCTATATTCCCGGTGAGTTGGATAACGGTATTATTTATATGGCAAATATTAATTATTGACGGAATTCACGTCCCGAAAAATCACGATTGACGATACCACCTTAAGTATGCTTATAAGTTTTGACTGGGTCAAACCCTGCAGGTGAATTTAATTATCTGGCGGTCAAATAAGATAAGCGGAAGGGCTTAAGGAATATCAAGATACCGATTAAATTAAATTGTCAGTAATTAAATTTAATTGACGAGTATCGAGAATCTTAACGTGGGGAGAAATGACAAGCATTTAATAGCAGGAGCTCAATGCAACAAGGTCTTGATATTATGGGTCATAGTGCAATTATAGTTTTTTAGTGGTGTAAACTATAATTCAGT
This sequence comes from Heliamphora ciliata, assembly GCA_032360265.1. Classification (NCBI taxonomy): domain Eukaryota; kingdom Viridiplantae; phylum Streptophyta; class Magnoliopsida; order Ericales; family Sarraceniaceae; genus Heliamphora; species Heliamphora ciliata. The sequence continues at coordinate 9,131 of JAUMHN010010026.1, read as the reverse complement.
ATTTTATGAAAATTACAAAAATTGCTGCGTCTTTTCATAATTACAGAAACCGCTGGTAGGTATCTGTATTCCACTGGAAGTCTTACTCATAATTACTCCCTAGGTCCCTGTTGTAGCCCTTTATATATGCGGGTAGGCTAAACCAGTTTGATATCTTTGATATATCATATATCATATTTTTTCTTTCAAGACGAAAGATATCTGGGTTCTGTCGGTACGAGTTCTCGATAGTCCATAGCCCACATTACGTTCGAGGATCACGTAAGGGAATACAGTTGAAGATCTGACTGGAGCTTCAATTCGGAATCAAATCGTAGTTGAAGAATTGATCGACAAAAGGTATTCTTCTAAATTAACTTTGGTTGCATTGATTTTATTTTGATCGTTCTTCGTCAAAATTTTTATCTGGAGCCCGTTTCGGCGTTTGCCCGTCCAGTTAATTTTTATCGAAAATCGTTTACAAAAATAATAATCTTGGCAGTCTTGCCTCCAACACTTCCATGGTGATGGCTGTCTCCACCAAGTCTGTAAAGGCACGTATCCTGAATGCCTCCATTCTATCTTGAATTGCGAGTCTCAAACCCCTTTCGAATCTCTTCGCATGAAACTCCTCTGTCACGACAATCTCCTGTGCAAAACAGAACAAACTGGTGAACTCGACCTCCTACTGGACCACTGTCATCGTCCCCTGAGCAAGGAAAAGGAAGTTCGCCCTGTAATGATCTCTTGAGGTCTCAAGAAAGTACTTTTCCAGAAACACCTTCGTAAAAGCCTCCCAAGTGCCTCCCACTGTAGTCCTGGCAAATTTTCACCATTCATGGGCACTCCCTCTTAGCTAGAAGGAAACAAATGCAACCTTCAGATCGTCCTCCACTATCTGAAGCGTATCCAAAATCCTGGTCACCAGTTCCAGCCATTCTGTGGCTACCGTAGGGTTGGGATCCCCAGTAAAGGTAGGAAGGTCAAGATGTCGAAACTCGCGAATTGCAACCATCGCCCTCAGTTCGGGTACGCTCTCCCTTCCCCTAGCAGCCTCAGCCAGTTACCGGATGGAGCCTACCATCTCACGCAACAAGCCTACCCCGTCATCAGGTCCTTAGGGAGTATTAGCATCCCCAATATCTGGGACTAGAACATCCCTTCAACCTGAACCATAGCCACGGCCTCGACCACAACCTCGTCCTCCCCGCGTGGACATAACTCTATACGAAAGCAACATAATAATATAAGCTTTCATAGAACATGTTATAATTAACATAAAAGACATAATCATGCTAACACATCTCAAAATCGAGGAGAACAGACAAGACAGACGCGTCAATTTGAATAACCTATTGAGATTTCTTGCTAGAAAACACGTTGGCCAAATGCATTTCTAACTTGGTTTCTAAATTTGTTAATCCAAATGCTCGAAGGCAAGACTTATCAATCCTAAGGTTCAACCTCTATACTCACGTGTACACAAACTATCATGCACAATAGGCTATCATGCTCATATTATAAAAATGCCTAAACACATGCAATCAAGCACACGCAATCATCCTCGTAAGGTGATGCACCCTCTTCCCATGGCTCTTAGGTATTTGAACTCAGAGCTCTAATACCAAGTTATCACGCCCCAAATTTTAGAATCACGTAAAAAGCCCACCGAACCACCATTTATAAAAAAGATAGGTTTTTACTCGTAAAATGATCAATCAAAATACAGCGTTTGGAATTAAAAAAAATACCCAAGGTTCATCTCTCAGTACAACATACATACCTTTTCATACATGCATAATATATAGCCTCAAGGCTTACAAAATACGCCTTCAGAAATATGCATCACATGTAGGAATACATGTTTTCATTACAAAAAGGAAAACTATACACGATCTTCTGCCACCACGGGCACGTCTAGATCAACTCCTCGTGATCCACAACACCTGAAAAAGGTTTTAATAAATCCCACTATATGAGTCGAAATCCAATAGAAACAGACTATGATGCAGTAAGCAGGATATGCAATCACATATCATAAAGTTGACTCAATCACATGAGCCTCAAAAACAATTTTACTTCATAAAATCCCAAGTTTTCTATCAGACTTACACGAGTCTCAAAATGATTTTTTTTCTCAAAACCAAGCATTTCAACAATGCGAACAACGTTTCACAGTTAAAGAAAAATAGTAACAAAATGTTATTTTTCACTCGAATCACACAGCCGAGAAAATAATTTCTATGTACCGACTCTATCACACCACGAACAAAGGCAACAACTATAGACTCCTGCCCATTACCTAGTCCTGAATCATTTAAGACCTATTAGATAATTACAAGTTCTATACGGAGTCACAACAATGTAAACTACTTCATTTACGGACTATAACTGAAGAAAACAAAGCACCCACCCCTTCTTTACAGGGATTAACCTGAAGGAACAAAGGTACCTACTTGCGCAAGTTTTTGGACTTTTAACGAGAAGCAATGGCGGCCCAATACACCCGCTATTCCAGTACATCTATAGAATCATTTAAAAATCAACCTAGAGCTCGACTACGAAAGCGTTTTAAACTATTATACATTAATCATACATAAAGAGATCCAATGGCCAACCGCCATATCATCCATCAACCATGGAAATGAAACAACATTTTCAAAATCTTTTTCCCGTTTCTATCAAAATGTTACAAAACTGAGACTCAACCCCAAAGGTTAGCTCCAACCCTCCAAAACACGTTTTTCAAGATTTTTATAAATTCTCCATTTTTAAAGCCACCTTTTAGAAAATCATGAACATCCACAAGTCCATATCATATAATAAACTAAGAAAAAACGCAAAACATACTTTTTATCCGAACAAACAATGTTTAAACATAAAATGACATTTAAAGCATTTTTAACCGGTAGAAAAGCGTATAACTGCATGTAGCACCCTTTAACGACAACATAGTCTAGGATCCTACCTCGATAAGTCAAAACTCGACACCTCAAAAATCAAACTTCGTTAAAACGAGATTCCGTCCAGATGGATGCGAAGCCTACGACGTAGATAGCGAAGATCCACAAGCTGATCGTCAAAAATCAAGCTCGGGCTACCCAAAAGTCTAGAGAAAAGGTGGAGAAAAAGGAAACTTAGGCAAGAAGAAAGGTTTTCCAAAATATCTCTAGGGTTCTGATATTTATAGACCACGACAAAATAGGAGGTCAGTCGATTGAACCTCCCCCTTCAGTCGACTGACGAAGGCTACTGAAACGCTAAAAAGCTCCACCGACTCAACCCAGTCGACTGACCTACCCAATTCAGTCAACTGAACCAACCCACTATCAACCCAGTTGATTGGATCACCCAGTCCAGTCAACTGGACGACGGAGAAAACAACCCTTACGTCAAAATAGGTTTTATAGCCTCGAAGCCAACCAAACATACCTTATCAAAACCCGAGAAAGTGTGAAACACATATATACATACTGTTCTACGACAAAAATGCGTAAACGAACAAGACGTGTGCATATATATATATATATATATAACGAAAAAGAAACGAAACCAGGTCACACAACTTCTCAGTTTCAAAATATAGAATTTTAAAAAAATCAAAATTTAAAAAATTCCTCAATTCCAAGTTTCTATAATTGAATTTTTTATTTTTTCATAAACTGGGAGATTTTTGAGTTTTTTTATAAATTGAGAAATCTTTGAAGAAATCATTTCTTAAAAACTCAATAAGTTGTCAGTTAGAAATTATAAATTTACAAAAATTCTATTTCTAAACATTACAAATTATAAAGATTGAAAACAAAAATATTTTATGTTTAATGTTCAATCAATCTATATCGTGAAATGTGAGAAGTAAATAATTAATCACACAAACTCAACACACAATCTTTTCATGTGAAAAACCTAACTTGGGTAAAAAAGTATGGGACTAATCTAAGTTTAAGTAATCAAGTACTAAATAAACGAACAATTACAAAATATCCACTTACAAATTTTGATCGAATCTTCAATCTAAATGTCTTAGGTTTGCTTGATGAATACACGTACACCGTTCTCCACTTGATTACGCATCAACGAATCATCATAACTTTACAAGTATCAAATTCTCAATATTTCACAAAGGCAAAATCCTTCTTCGGTAAACTTAAAAATATATCTAAGTATAACATGAACATTATTTTTTCTTTTTTTGAACTCAAAAGACACTTAAATATGACTTGAATATAATCCAAAGAATCTAGAAATATAATTCTCTAATTATATTTTCGAGTCTGATGTATGCCTCCTTATATAGGCAAAAACCTGTAGCAATTTAACTTTTGATGAAGTTGAAATTGCTAGGGGTTCGCTCAAGCGGACTCTCCACCGCTTAAGCGGTCTGGTAACAGTTTGTATTCTACGTAAACTGCACGTGCTTGAATCTGCTTTAATCACTTGTGTTAGCCCAATGGCATTTTATATGAATTTTAATGATTTATTAAAATACATTTTCTAATTAAAGTTTACAAAAATATTAAATTAAATATTTTTAGAAAGGTTGAGTCGACACTATACGATTTTGAGTTGACACCTTTTGCCATTTGAGTCAACACTTGACGTTAAATGGGTTGACACTTAGTGTACTTAAAGAGAACTTTTGAGTCAACACTAATTAGCATTTTGAGTCGATGCTTATAGACAAAGCCCTCTTGATAAACTCAAGTGTCGACACCATTAAGACTTAGGTTCAATATTACTTGAGACGTTTCAGAAAAATAGTTTGGGTCGATACCAATGATCAATTGGGTCGACACCTTCAGCATTGGACTGGAACTCAAGTCGAGTCGACACCGGCAAGTGGATGAGTCGACACCAAGTCAAGGCCCGAAGATCAAGAAGAGTCGACACCAATGTATGCATGGGTCGACACCAACGTATGCATGGGTCGACACCTTACCAACCTTAGCGAAAATCAACTTGTGTCGACACCAATGCGACACCATGAGAACCACTAGACTTTCTAATGATCGTGTCGACACCAGGAGTCTCATGAGTCGGCACCAAGTCTCTATTCGGACAACACTCAATGTGTGTCAACACCAGTGCTCTTATTAGTCAACACTACAAAATCTCCCGAACGCTAATCAACTTGTGTCGACACCTACGCTCGCATGATTCGACACCAAATAGCTCTTCGAATACCTTCCATCTACTGTCGAGTCGACACCAAGGTATCCTTAAAAAATCAAAAGTTGGGGTCGACACCAAAACTGATATAAGTCGACACCAAATTTTCACTAGCCAAAGTCTTTCGTTGAGTCGATACCAAATAAAACATGTGTCGACACCAACATTCCAGTAGATAAAGTCTTTTGTCTGGGTCGAAGCCAACAAAGACATGAGTTGACACCACATAAGACATGAAGCCTTGAGTCGACACCACAATAAATATGAGTCGTCACCAAGCTTTAACACGAAGGACTGAAGAAATGAAAGGGTCGACACCAAATTAATTATGATTCGACACCAAGGTGTAGAATCTGAAAAATCAAAAGTTGAGTCGACACCTCATGAAGAATGAGTCAACGCTTTTGTCTAAGAACCAAAGCCAACACCAGTTTGAGTCGACACTAAGAAGTCTTGTGTCGACAATTGCGACAGTTTTTAAAAACGGCATTGGTTCAACAGTAACTTTTTCAGAGCATTAATTGCCTCCATCTACTACGAACGGTCAATTACTTCAGTTGGCTATAAAATGAGTAAATTTCAGAGGTTTAAAATTCTGGATTGTTGAAAATCAAGTGCATTGAAAGCTATCAAACTCTCTCCTATTCATTAATTTCTCATTTACTCATCCAACCCAAGAATCACTCACTTCTTTGTAAATTTTTTATCAAATCTTTGGACGGAGTGATTGTGAGTGATATTCTCATTTACTCAACTTCATTTATTGTAAGGGTGAGTTACCCTAGTTGTCTTTAAGAGAGTATGTAGCACTTCGTAAAAAGAGCCGAAGAGTGTTTTAAAAAATAGAGTATTTGTAGAAACATCTTTATGCTGTAAAGGTTTTTGAATGCAACTAATTAAGCATTCAATCATAGTGTAAATTCTCAATGGGAGTCTTAAAGAGTGGACGTATGCTTAGAAAAAGCCAAACTACTATAAATCTTTGACGTCTAGTTCAAATTTCTTTCACTTACCTCTTGAATTTCACTGCTATATCTTTATTTGTGCTTATTGCCATATTTGTTGTGTGAAATTAAAAAAAAATTTAAAAGGTTTTTAAATATTTAATATTGTTTTTAAAATTTAATTTAGCCCCTCTTAGGTTGTCTAGAACTAACAACTTGTACTTCGAGCTTTAAGTCTTGTACATATGTCTTCTGTTATGATACTTATTCTAACCCACAACTTTTAATTAAAATGAAACTCCAAATTCCATGAAACTCCTAACTGCAATAGGAGTTTTAATATTTCTATGACACCTAATCAAACTAGGAGTTTTACAAGACTTTAAAGACTTGTATTACTTGAATTACCATAAAGATTAAATAGGAAACTAAAAATTCCTAATAATCTCCCCTTGGCAATTCTAGGTAAACACAAAAAAAAAAATCCTAACCACTCATGACATAGCTTCTTCAATTCACATAATGCAATCATTATTCAATTGAAATTTCTTCTTCTTCCTCTTCTTCTTCTTCTTCTTCTTCTTCTGACCAAACAAAAACACAAACCATATCTCCAAACCAAAAAAATCAAGTAGTGATCACTGAAAGCAATTTAGATGTGTTCCATTCCAAGCCAAAATCCAAAAATACCATCAGAATACATGTTATTACCATCTTCCCATTTTTTGTGTATGCCCTGGAAGTGCCGCTAAAAATAACCATAAAGAAATACTTCTGTTTTAAACAAAACTAACCGTCAATAGACTGCTCGAACGCACAAGAGATCGTTCGAGCGCTCGACTAGCTAAACAAAACCTGAAGAAACAGCCCCTGAAACTGTTTTTCTGGAAAAACAATGTTTATAAAACTCATTTTTTTGTATATTATTAGGAAACAAAAACAATCCTTTTGACATTTAATCGAAAAAATCTCATAGGTCGTTCAATGAAGATCAAGATTTTATGAAATTTCAAAACAAAAACTAACTTAAGGTTAATGTCCCGAGGAGATATATAAAAAAAAAAAAACTTAAGTAAGAGTTCTTACTAGAAATTTCCAAATATCAGGTTCAGTCCTATATGTGATCAACGTTGTTAGAACACATTTGGACGTCCTTAAGGTTTTTCACATTTTGAAGTCAAACAAAATAGATTTCCTTATGTATTTTTGTTGAAGAGATACAGATGCTCTCTCAAAATAACCTTATTTAATTCACATTGTGCTTTCATCGACAGCTTTCAAACTAATACGGAAAGTAAAACATGATGCGTAAAGGTAATCCTTTCCTTCAGCAAGAGAGTACAACACCATGTTCTTATCTGCTTTGAATTAATCGAATTTTGTAGGATGACAATCAAATGAGCTACCAAAAATAATTTTTTTTTTAAATTGAAGGGAGAAAAACATTCATTATTTCAACACACGTGTTCCAATTGAAGCACTTCTCTGGGTTTTGTCATCAAGTCGGCTTTTTAGGACTGTTACACTCCTTATGAGGTCTGACTTTCTAATTCAAATGGCTCTAGTTTTAGGTAAAGATACCATGAGAGTGCTAGGTTTCTGACTAAAAATTGCTTTCTGTTAATTGACCGCTCGAGCACCCACTTGGACCGCTTGGGCGCTCCTCTGGCATTGAGATAGATTTTGCAGTTTACCTTTTGTCTTTTCTGTTGATAAATAGACAGCGATTTTAACATTCTACAACGGGATCTTATGCGTCCCAATTATCATAATGATGACAAATATGGACAAAGTTTTTAACATTATTTGACTTTGGTGGAGATTTTTGAAAAAAAATTCCCGAAATTTGACCCTTGAATTGTACAGAATTTTTTGGAATATTTTGACAAAAGTTTTTTTGGAATATTCACAACATTCACAAAATTGATTTTACCTAAGTCTCTTAAAACTTAGAGTTTGTGAATATACCAAATTCCGAAATGATCCAAAGCCCCTTTTGTACACTTTGGATTTCTTCTAATGTTAGGGACCCTACATTCAACTTTTTAAGCGTGGCATTAGAAGTATTAAAATCACATTCTAATTTTACAACTCTTGACTCAAGAGACTTCTTTGACTCAATATTTTCATTTGAATTTTTTTCAGGATTAATAAGTTTATCTTTATAAATTTTTGCATGATTCAATTAAGTCGTTTCTTTCTCTTTTAGCAGTAATCAAATTTTTTGTTAAATAACTTTATGAGTTTTTAATTGACTAACTTTAGATAAATTTTCAGACAATTCAAATTTTCCCTTTCATTTACAAATAATTTTATTTTTGTAGTCAATTTCAAATTTATTTTAGTCAATTTAAAACTTTTTTATACAATTTCTCATATGCATACTGAAAAGACTTACCATCTTAATGTTCACTATCAGATTCATTAGTATGATCAACTGATGCACTTTGTGAACTTTCATAAACAGACTTAGAACTAGTGCATGTGAGTGATTTTGATGCATGATAAACAGAATGTAATAAAGCAGTAAAAGCAACAAAATTATCGTCATCATTATCAGCTTCATCATTGTCTGAATTGTTATCCGAAGAACTATCATCTTATGCCACTGTCAGAGCTTTACCCTTTTTTTTTTCTTGGTTGAACATTCATTTTTCACAAGACCAAAACCTTGACATTCATAGCACCGTATTCCTCGGGATTGAGTTTTGATCTTTTTATGGTCATTCTTAAAATAAATTTTGAGTTTACTCCCCTTTATTTTCAAGTTCGAAATTGCTGCAATTTTTATTTTTAAAATCCTTTGGGATAATTACACTTACCTTCCCTGAGATTTAAACTTATTACAGGAACCTCCCCTGTGGTCTCTGAAATTACACTGTCCTCTCATGTTAGACTTGTCTAGGAAACGGCGTTAACAAAAAATAAATATTTACCATTTTACCCTTGAGTACACATCATTTTTTCTTTTTCTCCATTGCTTTAATTCCATTTGCCCTAAGGATGAGCATCTATTAGGATTACCATCTGTTAAGGTTA
>JAUMHN010010015.1:0-10048 GCA_032360265.1 Heliamphora ciliata | reverse complement strand
CTCAAGATTTTTTTTAATTTTAGATTTCGTAATTATAAAAGCAAAAAAAATTTAATCAAAGTATAAAATTATATTAAAAATCTTTAAAAACATCATTTTTAAACATTTATATGACAAGATAGAATAACTTGATGTGACATTTAGGCTTGTTTATTTTAATTTAAAATATTTTTTAAAAAAAATATTTTCTATGTAAAAAAAATTATAAAAAATGTATTTTCCTATTTTTATTTTTTAGTTTTCGGTTTACACATGAAAAATATTTTTAAAATAAGTTCTTTTATTGTTTTTTTGGTTAAAAAATTTTTATTGTTGATTGAAACGGGTGGAAATTATCTTAATCTCTCTTATGTTTCGTTACTATTTAGGATAAGTTTTCTTGTGGCTATTTTGTGACTTTTTTTTGTCTTTTTTTAATTTTTTATTTTTTAATCTAATTGTTTTTACTTATTCGATTCATCATGATAAATAAATGATAAATAAATTTAAAAGTATAATTGTTTTAACTACAGTTGAAAAAAATTTACATAAAATTGGGGAAAAAATTTAAAAAGCCTTAAAGTGATTTTTTAAGGCCGTTTTTTATCTTATAAGATTTTTTTCTTTTTTGGTCAATTTGTTTTATGTTTTTAATTTTTTGTAACGAGAGAAATTTTAAAAATATTATTATTTAAACTAAAGTAAAAAATTTTCACTAAAAATAAAATATATATATATTTAAAAAGGCTTTAAAGTGGCTTTTTAAGGTTTTCTCGTCTTATACGAACATTTTTTTTATTTTTGGGTCAATTGGTTTTTATTCTTCTAGTTTCTTTTAACAAAATAAAACTAAAAAATATTATTTTTTAAATTAACGTCAAAAAATTTACTAAATACAATAAAAAGTCACATAAAAAAAGCTAAACAGTGGTCACCACCACAATTAACTTATGTCTTTGTTTACATATCAATATAAAAAATGAAAAATCTGGAAATAGCCAACTCAAGACCCGTCTCTTTAAAAATTATTAAATAACTTACTAATTTATTTAAAAAATAATAATTTCATTTTATGATGTAAAACATGTTCTTAAAAAATTATTTCCTTACTTTTTGTTAATCAAAAAGTAAAAAATTAGATAAAATATTTTATGTTGAAACGGATTAAGCCTTATGGTGTCAAAATCTAATACTTGAAAATAAGACAATATTGGACTTCTTTTTTGTTATCTATCTATTTCATGTTTTTAAAAAAAGTAAAAAGTTTATTAATATTACTTCTCATTTTATTAATTCTACAAAAAAATAATTTTGATTTTAAATTTATTATTTTTTGTTTTTTTATCTCTATAAATTAATAAATTAACAAAGTCATATTTTAATTGTGTGCTTAAAATTAACCAATTAACTAATTATTAATAAATTTAGATAATTTAGTACTTTTAAGCACGAGTGATAACTACTCTTAATAAGACGATAGACGATAGGCAATATTTGAAGAATAGACATATTTACAAATAGAAAAAAATACAAATTATATAAGAGAATTTTTTATCTAATTTTTTAAAAAAATCAAAAGATACAAAATAAAATATTTTTTAAGTAAAAATGCGAACTTTTTATTTTCAGTAAAAAAAATCAATTATGCTCACGATTATTTGTAGTTTTTAGATTTCATAATTATAAAAATAAAATAATCTTGATAAAAATATAAAAAATATAAATAAATAAAATCTTTAAAAAAACATTGTTTCTAGACACGTCATCATAGACTATGTTTGAAGTATGGACATATTTACAAATAGAAAAAAATAGTATAAAAATCATATATATAAAGAAATTTTGGCCCATGGTTGGTAGTAATTATAAATATTAATTCTACACTGAAGCTTTTTTTCTAAACAAAAAGTATTCATTGTTTTCATACCAGATTCATTTATCGAAAATGATTTTCTATAATTTAAAATCAATTTTCTAGTATTTTTTGGAAAAAAAATGTTGTTTACAGAATATTTTCCCAAAATAAATTTCAAAAATTGTTTGGTTCGTCAAACGAATTTTTTATTGTCTTCGAAAAATAAAAAATACAAAACAATGATACGAAACATGTAATTCAACCCGCCTGGATAGCCAAGCAATTTAAAGTCGTTACTGGGACCAATCGTAAATTCGGAGGTTTTATATTCGACTCTCGCTTGAAATATCATGACTTAACCAATATATATGATTTGAGAGTGATTGTAGGTTATTTGAAGGTTTACGCTTTAAGGGTGAACTTGAAAAGTCTTGTCTTGAGGCGATTCTTTCGTTTAAAAAAAAACATATAATTCAAATTTTTTATGTTTTTTGAAAATATGAAAAATTGGTGAATAATTTAATTTATCTGTGCCTTTTTAAAACATGTATAAAGAATACTGATAAATTTATTTATCTTTTATTGAAAGCATGTATAAAGAACACATATAAATTTATCTGTTTGTATATTAAAAATATGAATATCAAACAAATAAATTTATCAATTTGTTATACAAAAAAGATAAATTTATCTGTTTGCAGGGTATTTTTTAGAGAAATTACGCAATTGAACCTTGGACGTTAAAATTTTTGTTAATGAATCTTGCGCGTTAAAATTTATTTATTTTTTTACCTTTAGCTGAAATTCTCTTGAAAATAAGCCATATATAATTTAATTTATTGATTTATTCTTACTTATTTTTGTGTCTTCTCTGACCTTTTTGATATTTGGCGATTTTTTTTTTATTTGTCGATAAAAGGAATTGGAAATTATAAAAAATTTATCAAATGATTAAAAAATTACAAAAAACAAAAATAAGAAAAATAAAAAAATTAATTAAACTATTATCCCAAACAAATGGTGAGTTTTTTATGTTGAAGACTCACAAATAGATATTAGCATTGTGGTCCAAACAAGATCCAAAACACTTGAATAATCCCATAAATGGCAATCAAGCTCAAAATCTACATAGAGAATTTTAGTCACCAAATCATGAAATGTTTTTTTTTTTTAAATAGAACCTGAAAACTAAAGAAAAAGCATTATATTTTTTTTTTAAAATCATGAGAGTTATTGGTTCGTATCGTAATGTATCAAAAATAATTGATTAAAATCTTATTTTAACTACTAACCCATAGAATGGTGGCTAACGTCCGAATATCGTCCACGTGAATTTAAATGCGATTATGATTTATTTATAAATATTTTATTAATAATTTTCTTTATGAAAAAAGAGTTTGATTTGAAATATAATTTTAATTAAACAAAAAAGCTAAGAAAGTCAAAGATTTAGAATTCGAATGAGAAAATGGGTTCTTAAGGGTTTAGAATCCTCCTTAGCCAACAATTCTTAGTTTCATTCAACCGAATTCTATCGCGACTACAAGACCAATAAAGATTATCAAGAAGATAAGCTTGAATCCAAACCTGGCATACTCTATCCAATCTTTTGGCACAGATCGTCTAGACACGACATGTCATAACGAAGTATAGAGCATCTCACATTTGAATATCGAAGCACAAATATAACAGTTGTATGGTCTCGTGTTCACAATCACAGAAAATAAAAATGAAACTAGATAATCAAATTAAAAACTCATTGATTAAAACGTCAACGTCTCAAACCACGCAACGAGTTGAATCCCAAATAAAGAATAAACAAACGAGTTTAAATTACTCCTAAGAATATCGAGCTAGGGATTCATCATCCCTTAAGAACAAAAAAAAGCTTAGCCGTTCATGTTGCGACTAGAAAGCCTGAAAAGTTAAAAAAGAATAAAGCCTCAACTCTCCGTATTTGACTTCTTGACACGTCCCGAGCCTTCCAAATTGGCCTCTTAGCTTCCCTCAACCCTCCGTCTTCTAAAATCAAAGATATCCAAATAATAAACCCAGGCCACCTATTTATAGGTGAGCTTTCCACCAGCAACTTCAGTCCCCAGTTCCAACTCTGCTTGCGCGCACTGTCCGGACGCCAGATGTTCCGTCCAGATGCATTTATGCTCCGTCCGAACACTTGACTTTTCCGTCTAGATGCACTTCTTTCTATCAATACTTTATCCGGACGTCCGTTAGGACATAATCATCACGTAAACTTTTCTGTTTGGGCGCCATCTAGATGCGATTCTTAATGGACCAATTCCGTCCAGACGCAACTTTTGTGAAAATTCTCATTTTGTCCCTCTTCTCCGTTTGTCCCGTTTTACATTGTTTTCTTCTCAACGCCACTTCCTATTATGCTGTTGACAAAAATATTACAAAATAATTTATTAAACATATTTTCAAGACTTAACATAGTGTGTTTTGCAGAATAGGATCGGCACTTTTACGTACCGATCAGTTATCCTCCATTGAGGACCTTTATATTGTTAGATTTTTCAATTGGTCTACAAGTTCTTGTTTTTGTTCAGTTTGTTGTATTCTTGATTTTATAAATTACTATTTTTTATGCAAATCAATGCTCCAATGGTGTCTTAGTTCAGATGCAATTGATCTTTTTTATTTTTTATTTTTAAAACTAAAATTCTTTACTTTTTTAAATCGTCCTAATGAGCTGAACCAAATTTTTTTTAAAAAAATATCAAAATGTTAAAAAAATTCACTAGCAGAAAAAATAAACAATATCAAATTTGACTTATTAACTTATATTTTAGTTTGTGATGAAAATGCCTGCATAGTAACAATTAATAATTTTAACAATTTAATGAATATGCAGTAACATATAACAAGTAAACGTCAGATATACAAATTTCTTATTTGATTAGACATAAACAAATCATTTAAGAGAAATGATTTGTCTACATGCGTGATTTGCCATTTTTTTGTCTACATGCATGATTTGCCATTTTTTTGTCTTTAAAGAGCTATTGTTGTGCTAATCCAAATGTCTTATGCATGATAGAGTATAAACAATTAATAAATTCAAGACTACATATAACTATAAAATAATACTATTGAAATTGAAGTGAGTTAACAACCATTAATGGTTGAGATGCTTTTAACATAATTTGAGTTGTGCACAAATTCACTTTTCTTGCAACTCATATGATCCATGCAACTACTCATTATCTCTAAGCTTATAATTTTCAAGTAATTTGTCCCAACTTTCTTCAAATTCTTCAACTGTCTTTGCATCATATATACAAATTTAAAATTGTAGAGCAAATAATTTAAACCAGTAAATACTCTAGCGAACATCGTCTATGACGAGATTCTAAAAATACAACACTTATAGCATTTGAAATTGCTTTAAATTGATCTGTGAAAATACTTATTGGCCTTTTTCCTCCTATTGCCTGTAAGAAAGTGGTAAACAACCACCCCACTGTATCAATTGTTTCACCATCTAGTAAACCACGTCCAAATAGTGTTGTTTGACCATGGTTGTTGATGCCAACAATTGGTGCACATAACTATTGGAGATTAGAAAGTTATCACTAATTCTATCCAATATCAACCAAAAAACACACAATCCACGGAATAAGAGCAAAAAAGAAAAAAAAAGAGGAAGAGATAATCACACAATCACACACAGAGGTTTACGTGGTTTAGCAAGTCATATATACGTTCACGGGACTACGTACTTTCACTATATTCTTGAAAGTTATAAGGAAAAAGAGTTTTTGAGAGAGAGAATACAAAAAAATAGAAAAATATGAAAACTTATGGCAGTGGCTGCAACCTTAGCAACCTATAATATGGCGTTCCTCACACAGACCGATCAAGTGATCAATACAGGTTTGTAGTTTTTTTGCAGTCAGCAGAAAATTGTTGCAGGCCCTTTTTGACTTCTCGAGCAATCCTATCTCTAGATGGAATTTTCTTCACATTCCTCAGCAATCTTCCACTTGAAGTAAATCCACTTTAAACCTCGAGATATCCCAACTAACATATCGTCACCTTCAAACAATTAAGAGTCCGAACAAACCATGTGTGATCCATACTTTCATATTTTATTCTTGAAGACCAATTAAAGCCGAGCACAGCTTCAGTTTATCAATGTTGACCCTCTTAGTCAATATGTCGGCAGGATTCTTCGCTCCAGTAATCTTCTCAAGATTTGACTGACCACTGTCAAGCAAGGAGCGTACAAAATGATACATCAATTGTATGTACTTCGCCATCGAGTGGAATGCCGAGTTTTTGCAAGAAAAATGGCACTCTGACTGTAAAGACCCATTTTTGGGTCAACTAGTTAAGATCAAAACAATGAATTAAGTTATGAACTCAAGTCAAATTTATATAGAAACACAAATCGAAAGATGAAATACTAAAATTGAGCTCATCAAGAAAGCCTAATTAAACCATTTAGGTTCTTTCAAGCCCAATATATTTTAAACCACGGAAAGTAAGTGATCAAAAGTCTAAACCCAAGATTAAATTTAAAAAGAATAAGTTTAAGTTAAAAGTAAATTTATAAGAACAAATTTAGCTTAAAAATCACTAATCTGAAAAATTAAACTTAAAACCATTAATCTCAATGATTAAGCCTAATTAAGCCACTTTTAGCTTTTTGTCAAATTTTTATATAAATCAAAAATAATAAACATCTTAAATGATAATTGAAAAAAAAAGAGAGAAAAATCACATATAGTAGCTAGCCAAAACCCTTGGAAATTACACTTTGTTTGTTAGTTAAGGTTAGGTTCCGAAATTTGCTTATTTTTGTTTTCTAGTGCTAAGTACCTAAACCCTTGGAGCCAAACAAATCCCCATAATTACTTAAAGATCAAATCCTATTCCCCTAAATTCACCTCAAATTCATCCAACCTAAAAAGAATGGTTGCCCACCCTAGATACTTGTGCCTAAATTGGTTCTTATGTGCTTGGGTACAAAGTTTTCTTCTTCTTTTGTTTTATATACTAAGTGCACATCCCTAGGAAAATTATAATTACTATAAATATCCAAGATCAGATCTTTTCTCCCTAAAATACATGTTACACATCCAAACCAAAGTAGAAAGAAAAACAAGAAAAGAAGAAAAAAGAGGAGGAGAAAAGGAAAAGCTTGGAAGTAACCCAATGAAGCCAAGTCTACTTTTTTGTACCAAACTCAAGAAGAAATAAAAAATTTCTATAACTTTTCTTTTCCTAGATTAATAATACTATTTCATATCTTAGTTTTAAATGGATCCAAAATAAAAACACAAAAGGAAATAGTACAAAATAAACCGAAATAAGCATAGATAGCTAGTTATGCTAAAATATTGATAATTGTGTTGTGATTTTAGAAAAAAGTGTTCATCGATTTGTTTTTAATTGCTAAAATTAATCTTTGGATTTTATTTTTCATATATAAAGTGTGATCCATGCTGAATAAATTAGCTCTTCCCAAAAAATGATGATAAAATAGTAGTTAAACCCATAACCGATTAGCCCCAGGTTTTTCAAGCAGGGAAGCCGAACTTTAGATATTTTTAAAAAATTCTACAAAAATCACCTTGCCATGAATTTGATTCCAAAGTTAGATATGGATGTTAGATGTCTAATAAAAATTATTTAAAGTAATTTAGCCGGGTAAATTAAGAGAAATCAAGTTTTTCCTAAAATCGTGCGTTTTTCCTCACAGTCTGTCGCAAGGCGTAAAGCCCTATTTTAAGTACTTCAAATTAAAATGGTTTCTTCATGAAAATTATTTCTGACATGTTATTTTAGTTCCCTAAAAAATCTAGAATTTGTAAAGATCAATTGATAAGCCAAAATGAATTTTAAAGTGGAGGTATTGAATATGTCCTTTAGAACAGATTCGACGTAGTTTCTTAATGAGTGAAAAACTACTATTTTTATTGAGATCTAGTAAAAACGTCATTCATGAAAAAGTTAGATGACTATTTAAACTAATTACTACCCAAATTTCATGAGCTTTTGACTTTAGTTGCTAGGCCAAAGTGAATTTTTCTTAACTGTTGCTGAATCTGAAAATATAGAAAAATAAGCTTATCTCTTGGTGTCGACACAAGTTAACTTGGTGTCGACCCAACTATTCTTTCGTGTTCATTCAACCTATTTTCCCAGTAAGCTCCACACGAAGGCTTATAAGTGTCGACTCAAAGGCTTTTTGGTGTCAACCCTTTTAGCATGAAATGTTAACCCTTTTAGCTTAAAATGTTGACTCATATAGCATGAGGTATCGACTCGTAAGCTTTATGGTGTCGACTCAATTATTGTTACTTTTTATATATTTTTTTGTATTCTAAGAATGCGTCATGTGATGTGTTATAATTCATCTCATTTCATTTATTGTGGGCATGTTATGTGCATTGGTACATGCATTGGTAAAGCGAACAAGTCATAATATTCTCGAGTTATGGTTGGACCATGTAAACCTTTAGCCTTGTTATGTCTTGAGCCGAACGCCGTTAAATACCACCGTGGTTGAAGTGTTGATGGATGGGAACATAGTGTATGGGAGTGTAATGGGGCCATACTAGGATGAATATGAGGGGAGTGCCCCTTTTTGAATCCTTGGAAATTATGTTATCTTAGACCTTGGTTTAAAGCTGGTAACTGCGTCACTAACTCTTTACGTGGACGGTTGGAGGATAGCCTAACCAGGCTGGCTTAACCCCACGCTGTTGTGATTTGGGATGAAATAGTATAAAACTGGGCAACGAGATCATTATTTCACAACGAGGGTCAATTGTGATGGCTTTAGCGTTCAATTTTCAAGAAAATATAACTCTTTTTGGATCCTAGGCAGGGGATTAGTTTGTTGTTGTTTTTGTGGTCGGAATGGTTGCATGCAGGATGCATTCTTATTTTTATATTGTAGTAATTGTAGGATACTTATGAAATGCCATCTTGCAATGCTATAACTGCCTTGTTATACCTACTACTTGAAATCCATGTTAGAATATTATTGGTATTGGAAAGGTAGGGTTTTGGAATTTCTTCTAGGCTTCGTAGCTCATGATGTGTGATTCCTAGTGACGGAAGGAAAATACCTAGAGAAGACAGAGCTTTTGCAAATCACGCAGAGTACGATCCAGAATAGAATCAAGAAAAGTTCTTTTTTTTTTCCTTTACCACTCCCTTAGAGTTTATTATTATTAGTGAGTCTTTTCTTATCTTTTGTTGCATAATATAACCCATGCACAAGATACTTAGAACAATGTAATATTTGGTTAGATGTTGATAACAGTGAATGAAATGGATAAGATGGTATTATCTTTTATGTTAATTACAATTGAGTACATAATATAATCCCTATTATTATCTATACGTCTTGATGTCCCTCTGAATTTTGGGGGTGTCACACCATGACCCCTAGACCCTTGGGACCTCGTAGTCCCAGATCCCAGACCCCCGGCACCTAGAATTCCAAAATCTCCTAGGACCCCGGGATCTCAAGACCCTGAACCCTTAGGACACTGGACTCTCGGGACTCTATAGTCTTGGACCTTGGGACCTCCGAACTCTGAAATCCCAGAACCCCAAACCTTGCACCCCCAAACCCTCATACTCCCGGGACCCCAAATCCAAAAATCCCCAAGACTTTAGTACCCCGAACCCCTAAACCCCCAAGACTCTAAGCCCTCAGGACTCTATAGTCCTGGACCACGAAACGCCCGAGAACCTGGGACCCTCGAACTCCTGGGACCCCAAGACCCCGAACCTCCAAGACCATGGACCTCGGGACTCTGTAATCCTACACCCCGAGACCCCCGGGGACTAGGGATTCTAGGACCCTAAGACCTCGGACCGGGGACTACCGGGACCCTAGAGCTCTAGATCCCTGGACCCCTGGGATCCCCAGACCCTTGGAACGTCGATAGATATTTGAGTTTAGGGCTGTTGAGTGTGGTTGATGGGTAAGAGTAGACAAAAATGGCTATGGCTGTCAATTTGATGTTTATATACGAGGGTAAATAAGTAATTTTACATTTACTTCATGGGACTTGTTATTATGGGATTATATATCCCACCCTCATGGGACTAATTATTCTCAAATCCATGAGTTTAAGAGTCATCCAGGATAATTAGCCCCACCACTATTTTAGTAAATAAACATGGGATTAAAAAATTCCTTCGACTAATAGTCCAATCCAATGTTGT
>JAUMHN010010004.1:0-10048 GCA_032360265.1 Heliamphora ciliata | reverse complement strand
GCCATACCTCCTCCTAAGAAGGAGAAGATAGGTCCAAAAACCGTTGATTGTGTTTTCATTAGTTATGCGCAAAATAGCAGTGCTTATCGATGTCTTGTGTATGAATCTGCAGTAACAGATATTCACAAAAATACAGTTATGGAGTCTAGCATGTCTTTCTTTGAACACATATTTTCGTATAGATCCATGAAAGAGTCCAGTTCAGTAAAACGGACTTTGCATCCTGCTAATGATAGCAGTAGAGATCAAGAAAAAGAAATTGATATAGAGCCAAGACGTAGTAAACGGGCTAAGAAATTAACCTGTTCGAATTTTCTAACTTATTTGTTAGAAAATGAGTCTCGTACGTACAAGGAAGCTGTGAGCTGTCCTGAGACTCCATTTTGGAAAGAAACGATTAAAAACGAGATTGATTCCATACTGCAGAACCATACGTGGGAACTAGTGGATTTGCCACAAGGTAGTAAGCCTTTGGGCTGCAAATGGATCCTTAAGAGGAAGATAAAAGCAGATGGATCGATAGATAAGTACAAAATTAGGCTTGTCATCAAAGGATACAGACAAAAGGAAGGCCTAGATTACTTTGATACTTATTCTTCTGTATCCAGGATAACCTCAATTCGTATGATAACCGCTATTGCGGCCTTACAAAATCTAGTGATACATCAGATAGATGTAAAGACAGTTTTTCTAAATGGAGACTTAGATGAAGAAATCTACATAGAACAACCTGAGAGTTTTTCTGGGCGTAAAAGAAAAGTCTGTAGGCTAGTTAGATCTTTGTATGGTCTAAAATAAGCTCCTAAACAATGGCATAAAAAGTTTGACAATGTAGTATTGTCTCATGGGTTTCGAATCAACAAATGTGACAAATGTGTATATGTCAAAGACACTGATGAAGGTTATGTCATCCTATGTCTCTACGTTGATGACATGCTGATTGTGAGAAATAATGACAAGGTTATCTAATCCACTAAGGATATGTTGAATTCAAAGTTTGACATGAAGGATATGGGTCTCACTAATGTGATTCTGGGTGTCCAGTTCACCAAAACTTTGGACGGCTTTACGTTGTCTCAAACTCATTATGTTCATAAGATTATGAGGAAATTCAACAATTCTGACACTAAAATTGCCAGGACCCCGGTGGACATGAGTACCCATTTATCCAAGAATGTGGGAGAAAATGTCTCCCAATTAGAATATTCTCAGGTCATCGGGAGTCTAATGTACTTGATGAGTTGTACTAGGCCTGACATAGCTTACTCAGTAAATAAACTGAGTCGATACACGAGTAATCCAGGACATGATCACTGGAAAGCGATAGTTAGATTGCTACGCTATTTGAGATATACTCGTGATCTGGGACTGCACTATACCAGATATCCAATAGTATTAGAAGGGTACTATGATGCAAATTAGATATCAGACACGAAAAACTCAAAGTCTACAAGTGGATATGTATTTCTACTTGGTGGTGCAGCGGTATCTTGGAAATCTTTCAAACAAACGTGTATAGCACGTTCTACTATAGAATCAGAATTCATTGCTTTAGATAAAACAACTGAAGAAGCTGAATAGCTACGGTAATTTCTTGAAGATATTTCAAGATAACCTAGACCTGTGCCAGCTATGTGTATCCATTGCGATAGTCAATCGGTAATAGGTAGAGCACAGAGTCATATGTATAATGGTAAGTCTAGACATATACGTCGTAGACATATTACCATTAGAAAACTATTCTCAAGTGGGGTTGTCACAATTGACTATGTAAAGTCAAAGAACAATATTGCGGATCCGCTAAGCAAAGGGTTAACCAGAGAGTTACTTGAAAAGCATCGATGGGAATGGGATTAAAGCCAGTAACATAAAAAGGTATCGTAAAGAAAAACTCAACCTAGCTGACTGGAGATCCCAAGATCTATGTTCAAATGGGACAACCTAATTGCGTTTACCTAGGATAATCACCGTGAAATTTGTGAACTCTTACCTATTCCTATGATGCAGCGGTGATTTGGGAGGTTAAGCATTAGCTTTTAATGACTTTTATTGGTGAGCCAGGTTGGTAAAGAGAAATACCATTGAATAAAAGTCACCTATGTGAGTATGAAGTGGGGCCACTTCTTTGAGAATTTGACAAGGTGAAATTCTCGAAAAAATACTTACAGAATCAGGAAGAGTGCTTCATGGCTAAAATGAACACAACCATGAGAACGAAAACATCGTTGTGAAAGTTGTTGTGTGAAGCCTATTGTCTCGGTTTACTGCTAAGACGACACAGTTCAAGGAGGAGCCACCCACTTGTTTGCCGGTAAATCCGATAGGTTCTCACATAGGAAGGTTCAAGGCTAACCGTTACCTATCCTATGCAGGGACTTTTATTTGTCTATCTCTCTTGCAGTAAGCTTTGTAATCTAGATTTGTACTCCCACTAATTTCATTCATGGGGGGAATTGTTGGAATTTCTAAATTCAATTGGTTTTAATTTCTGAATTCAATTAGCAATTGAATTGGCCATTCAATTAGCAATTGAATTCAGGCCATTCATTTGGATTCAATACCAGAATTCAATTGACAATTGAATTAGCCATTCAATTGCCAATTCAATTCTGATGTAATCCTCCATGAAAGAAATTCTATATAAAAGCTTTTGTAGTATTCTGGATACACACAGAGAACAGAAGGTAAGTGAGGAGATACAGAATACAGTGAGAGGAGGAAGAGAGATATAAATTCTGATAGTCTGTTGTGAGAGAGAGAAAGACAGACGAGGTGCGTTCGTATAGCCGATCCTTGGTGGTGTTCCAACGTTCGGGTCAACCGTTTTATCCTGTGAGAGTAACGCCAATGGAAAACCTATAGCACATTCGGTAGGCGGTGAATCATTCTTAAGGAAACTGCGTTTGTAGGACTCGGTTTGCATATTCTGTTCATGTTATTTCTGCAATTTTATTTTTTGTAAATTCTGTTTACAGTAATCTTTGAAAGTTAATAAAGATATATTTTCTATATCACCGAGCATGTATCTTGTAGCGTGATATTTCTTCCAACAAAAACTAAAAATAGGAAAAGACAGAACTGAAAAATGAACTTATAGAGAGAGACAAAAAACTTGAAGCAGATTGAGGTTAGTATTGAACATCATGTCTTTAATATAGATTCATCTCCCATAAAAGTGCTAATGGGCTTCACGAATGTCTATTTCCCAAGAAACAATGATCAAAACCCAAAGAAGAAACACTGCAATATTCGGTTACAACAAATGACCTAAGGCTTCGTTCATTTAACAGAAAAAGAAAGGAAAAGAAAAAAAAATAACCATTTTATTTTCCTGCATGTGTGTTCAGTTGATGCAAGAAACTAAAATACGAGTATCAAGAAAACACTTGTTTGACGAAAAACATTTTCCCACAAAATAAATCCTGTAAACGTGTAAGATTATGCATCACGGAAAGTTAAAAACTAAATTTTCTATCAATTTTCTTGTAAACTAAACATGTAACAAAAACTAATTTCTTTTATATTTTTCTTTTTCTTTCTTTTCCTTCCTTCACTTTTGCATTCTTTTCCTTCACTTTTTCCAACAAATGAACAGAGCTTAAGTGTTTGCACTATCAGATTCTTTATATTGCAGACAGGAGGAATGCAGAAATAAAGAGAATTGGGTACCAAAATGATACAACGGATAAGGTGTTATATATGGCTATATAGGTACGCAAAAGAAATAAGAAATGGATTGCCAAATGATGCAGTAGACATGCATATATATAGCTTTGCAAGTGACTATTCGGAGTAGTCTATGCACCTGTTCAGTTGAAATGAACAAGTTCAAATCGATTCAGTTCAAACGAATAGGTTCAAACCTGTTTGGATAAAAAAAGTGTTAGGTTAACAGAAATAAAATTGAGTTTTAAATTTAAAATTTGAAAATTTAGTTCATGCCCGAGCCTGAGTTCGAACCCAAACTAGGCTGGCAAAATGGACGGGCGGGCAAGTAGGCGGCGACGGCGCACGCGCGTGTTTTTATTCAAGCTCAAACCCACACTTAGGTATGTTCTCCCTATCCATAAAATTCGGTACTTCTAAGGGATCATTTTTTCACTCCAAGCTAGCGCTTATATATATCCACTAAATATCTCTTAGACTTCTAATGTGAGATAAAGCATGCCTTCTTCTATTAAACCCATTAAGTCTATGTTCAAATAGTACTTTTGAATATTAATTTATCATTCAACTCTTAATAAAATTTTAACACATAAAAATACATCGTTAATCTCTTCGAAAAGAAAAACGCGTAGCAACTCAAATCCATCTTAAAAGACATATAGATCCCAAAATTTGTCAAAAATTATTATTTTTAAATCCGTTTATAGCATTGCAAACATTGCCAATGGCTAGCTAAATAAAATTTACTAGCCAAAATAATGAAATACAAAACAACTAATACAATAAAGAGCCTGTTAAAGTATATATATATATATATATTTAAAACAAAAAAGAAGTTTATACGCAGACCAAAAAATTTAACTTTTTTTTTTGTATGAAATGGCACTAATGTTCTTAATAAAAAGATAAAATCTTATTTCAGAACAATATAAAAAACTAAAACTATTTCAAACAATTTATATTTCTTCTTCCTCTCTTTTCAAGAAAAAAAAACTTAAACTTCTAAATTATTCCAAATGGGCCGATATTCTCCTAGCATATCGACCATCAAAGAAATCTTCTCTAAGTACAAATGATTTAAATGTCTCTTTCATATATTCAATGACAGTTCTGTTAACTATTACTTATTGAACGATGGATAATAATAATAATAATAGTTAAACTTTGAGTAGTCAGAGTTTAAACTCTGAGTAGCCAAAATTAAATTCTTATCTATCATTATTTATCATTCACTAGGCGATAATTAACATTTTTCATTCAATGAATATCTCATAAGTTGATGAATTAGATTACACAGATATCAAGAGAAAAGACAAATTAAAAAAAAAAAAAAGAAGAAGAAGAAGAAAAAATTGCACCTCGGTTAGAAGATTTTTGACTAACATTCCCAACCCAAATATGATTTAAGAAGGTCAAAAAATAAATTTGTTTACTTATTTAATAAGGCTTATAAATAATATCTAAATACCATTTTATTTATTAAAATTGTAGTTTACTGGTATGCTGGAAAAAATCTATGATTTTTTATATAATATTATGCGGAACATTTAATATACAGAATCTTGAATTTAATACATCTCAAGAAAAAGATTGAACATTATAAACGTACATTTGGCGGCCATTGGTATTTGATTAACTGATCAAATAAAAATTCTTACTTGAAATTCTTAATTCTTGGCTCCCATTCTTCTCTTTGTCTCTAACTTTTCAGAATAATCATATACTATAATTAATAGAAAAATTAATATCTATAAGGAATGGTTATTCAATCTTTTATAGAGTATAAGAGAGAGTCCATAAGATAACTTTTAGAATAATTCTTATCCATTAACGATTTTCTTCTTAGATTAAAAGAGTTCTTTTTCAACTTAAATTCTATTAGATGAACTATATCCGTAATTAGCTTATCAATAATTCGTGAAATCCAAATGTAATTAAAATATGTAAAAATTGTGAGGCTAATGGGCCACCAAAAAGTCCACAGGTTTAACATTCTCCCACTTGGTTCATTAAGCCAATTGTGATGCAAAGTGTATTTTACTTACTAAAATATGTATTTGATTATTTTATTTTGACTCCTTGAAATCCACACATAAAACTGTGGTACGTGATCACGAATTTTCAAAAAAATAGCCAATAGGTTCATATTAATCAGAAACTATAATACTGTGATTAATTCAGACCACCAATGTGAGTCATAGCGGTTATGTAGCATCTATGTCGTATTCCCTTCTATGTACCGCACCATTGATAATCATCACTAACCCAGTCCATAATAGAGAAATATAAATATAGGTTACATAGCCTAAAGCGGCCTCTATTATTTGTCCTGTCAAGACTTTCCTACTTAACATTCATCTAACATAATATGTACACATATAACTGGATACAGGAAAAAGTAGAAATATATTTTTATTGCGCAAAATATAGTGTCAAGTACAAGAAACTACCTAAATAAAACTTTAATCGTGCTTATTACATATTACTCATAAGACCCATCATAATGACATGCTCTTTGTAAATTTTAAGTGACAATCCCTTTGTCAATGGGTCGGCAATCATAAGGGTGGAGCTCAATTTCTCTATTGACACTTGTTGTTTCTGGACTCTTTCTCTAACGACTAAGTAATTTACCTCTATATGTTTCGAACTACTAGAGTACTTTCTATTCTTAGAGAAAAACACTGTTGCGGAGTTATCACAATATATCTTCAGTGGCTTGGCAATTGAGTCGATAACACCAAGCCCAGAGATAAAATTCTGCAGCCATAAAGCATAACTCGTGGCCTCAAAGCATGTCACAAACTCTACCTCCATCATAGATGAAGTAATAATGGATTGCTTCACACTCTTCCATGAGATTACCCCACTAGCTAGTAGAAAGACAAAACCTGATGAAGACTTTCTACTATCGGACAACCAGCAAAATCTAAATTCGAATACCCAATCATGTCTAAATGATCTGATCTTCTGTAAGTAAGCATATAGTACTTTGTTTCCTGAAGATATCTCGTTACTTTCTTCACTGCTTTCCAATGTTCAACGCCAGGGTTGCTTTGGTACCGACCCAACATGCCAATTGCAAAACTAATATCTGGCCTAGTATAGGTTTGAGTGTACATCAAGCTCCCCATTACTGATGCATAAGGAATTCCATTCATTTGCTTCCTTTCTAAGTCATTCTTTGGACATTGACTTTCATTCAATTTATCACCCTTTGCAATGGGTGCATCACTGAATGAACAAAACTGCATATTAAATCTCTCTAAAACACGATCAATATAACATTTCTAAGACAATCCTAACAATCCTCGAGAACGATCTGTAAAGATCTCTATACCAATAGCATAAGTTGCCTCACCCATATCGACTATTTTAAAGTTTTTAGCGAAATAATCTTTAGTTTCATGTAGTAAACCAAATTTATTACTAGCTAGCAAAATATCATCCACATATAGAACTAAAATTATAAACTTACTCTCACAAATCTTCAGATATATACATTGATTAACAGCATTTTTCTTAAATCCAAAGGAGGTAATGGTATCATTAAACCTTAAGTACCATTGCCAAGAAGCTTGTTTAAGACTATATGTAGATTTCTTTAATTTGCAAGCTAAATGTTCTTTTCCATTCTTTGCAAATCCTTCAGATTATTCCATATAAATTTTCTCATCCAAACTACCATTTAGAAAAGCGATTTTCACATCTATTTGATGTAGCTCCAAGTCATAATGAGCTACAAGAGCCATGATGATTCTAAGAGAATCTTTCTTTGACACTGGAGAGAAGGTCTCTTTGTAATTAATGTTTTCTTTCTGAGTGAAACCTTTGGCCACTAGTTTGGCTTTAAATAGTTCGATATTGCCTTTTGCGTCGTGCTTGGTCTTTAAGACCCATTTACACCTGACTTGCTTACTATTATTAGGCAATTTGACGAGATCCCAAATATCATTCTGGTTCATTGATTTCAGCTATTCATTCATAACATCGATCCATTTAACAAAATCATCACTATTCATGGCTTGTGAAAATGAAATCGGGTCTTTCTTAATCTCAATGTCAAAATTAATTCATGTAGATACACCACATAATCATCTGAGATGGCAAGTCTTCTTTTCCTCTCAGATCTTTTCAAAGCTGCCAAATGTGGTGGTTCTACAACATATTCAATGGCGATATCCTCATGGAGTGGTAAATTATTTTTTATATGTTGTTCATTCTCCTCCATATGCTGAGGAATCTGAGGAGCAATAATTTCTCAATGGGGAAAGGTGGTTGGGATGCTCGCTCTTATTTCATCGAGATTTACCTTTTTTGATTTTTCACTCCCACTAATTTTTCCATTCTCTAGGAATCTGGCATTATCGATTTCAACTATCCTCGTATTGTGATTAGGACAATAAAATTTGTACCCTTTAGACTTGTCTAGATAACCAATAAAAATTTCCAGATAATGTTCTAGAGTCTAACTTTCTTTCATATGGGTTATAGATTCTAGCCTTCGCTGGACAATCCAAAACATTTAAATGTCTCAAACTAGATTTCTAACCAGTCCACAACTCGAAAGGAGTAGTTGGGACAGCCATATTAGAAACCTTATTTAAGACATACATAGCGGTTTTTAATACTTCACCCTATAATGAAATAGGTACATTTGATGAACTCATCATACTTCTAACCATTTCTATAAGTGTATGATTACACCTTTCTGCAACTTCATTCTGTTGTGGCGTACCAGGCATCATGTATTAAGCACGAATACCTCGCTTTTCTAAAAATTTTGCAAATAAGCCAGGATTGTGGCCCAACTCATTATACCTACCAAAATATTCACCACCTCTATCTGACCTTACTATTTTAACCTTTTTATAGTGTCACTCAACCCCAATAATGTACACCTCGAAGATGTCAGCGACTTGAGATTTTTCATGAATTAGATACACATATCCATAACGTGAGTAATCATCTATAAATGTGATAAAATATTTATGAGACGTGATTCCATTTTATTTTTGTTATGTTTATTCGATGTGTTGGTTAGCGCTTTAATCGTTATTGAATATCATATTTTTTGTGTTATGCATTTGTGGGCTTGGTCATGCATCTTTTGTTCGGGTTTTCACCCAGCGATGATCGCTCGAACGGGTCTCTGTTTGCTCAAACGGGATGGTGGCAGAGAGTTGAATCGGTGGGGGATTGCTTGAGCGGGCCTCTGTTCGCTCGAACAGAAAGCCTGGCGTGAGATATTTATAAGACAACCCATGTGTTGGGCTTTGAGCCAAAGCTTGTTGTGTAAGCTTTCTCCCATCTATCTTGTAAGATCACCCTTATACTCTATCTTCTCTCTAGATTTTGACTTGATTCGAGTTCGGATCTTGGTGTTCGAATAGTCAATCCTCGATATCCTTGCCGTAAGATTTGCGTTCATCCTAACAAAATTGCGTTTTGACGACTTTGGTTTCTCGCCGGTGTTCAATGTTTTGAGTTTTAACTCACCGAGGTAAGATTCTAGACTATCTTGCTTTAAAAGAGTGCTACATGCGATTATATGCATTTTCTACCATTTAAAATGCTATAAATATTAAACTTTGTGTTTAAACCGTGTTTGATTAGATAAAAAGTATGTTTTGCATTGGATATGGTTTATTGCAAAGTTGGTGGACGTGTGGGTGTTCGTAGTTTTTAAAAAGGTGAGTTTTAAAAATAGAGAGATTTATGTAAAAATTATGAAAATCGTGTTTTGGAGGTTTGGAGTTAACTCTTGGGGTTGAGCTTTGGTTTTAAATGTTTCGGTTGAAATGGTGAAATATTTGATATTGTTGATCGTTCTTCCTTGGTTATGGACGATGTGGCAGAAGGCTGTCGGACGTTTTGTACATGATTAATGTTTGACTTTAAATGTTTTTGTAGTCGAGTTACGTGTTTTTAATGATTCTGTAGATGTGCCGTGACAGTATGTGTGTATTTAGGCCGCCATTGCTCATCAGTGAAAGTTTAAAAACTTTACGCAAGTAGGTGTTTCGCTCCTTTGAGTTAATCCCTGTAAATGAAGTGGTTGTCCTATTGAGAGGCGTGTGTTGTTATAACTCCATATAGAACTCGTCATTAACTAGCGGGTCATTGGATGTCCCGGAACTAGAGTAATAGGCGAGAGTCTACAGTTGTTACCTTTATCCCCGGTGCGACAGAGTCAGTACATAGGAATCGTTGTCGATTGTCGGTACATAGGAATCGTTGTCAGTTGTGGGAACCGAGTGAAAAAATAACGTTTTGTTAATGTTTTCTTAAACTGTTGGATGTTATTTGCATTATATAAAAATGAGTAATTTTGAGGATGAAAAACTATTTTGAGGCTTGTGAAGTCGAGTCGATTCTATAC
>JAUMHN010009993.1:0-10049 GCA_032360265.1 Heliamphora ciliata | reverse complement strand
TGGGTTCTTTTGTCGGTTGCCCTAAATATAAGAATTTTACAAGATTAGTCATGAACTTGTTTTTTTTTATTATTATAAGAATTATTGGGTCACTCTAACTCCTCATTCATTTTGCTAGGTATCTAACGTATGTGTATACTTAACGTTGACGTGATGAGTTAGTTACATTTTTATTATAAATTCTAAAATTCTATAACTTTTAAGATATAAATTTTTTTTTTATAAAATTTATATATATAGAACATATTCAATGAGATCTAATAAACAAGATCAATATTTAATATTATATTTTGTAAAAAATGACAAATTTAATTATTTTTTTTTTACTTTTTTGGAACTGGGAATTTTTGAGTCTGGGGAACAATAAATTCTATATTTTTTTATTTTCAAAATTATTTTTTCAATTTCAAAACTAATAAATTTATCAATTTCAATATATTGAGAAATTTAATAATTTTTTAGTGCTTAAAATATGATTTTTTTTATTTTACTTTATTTGTAAATTTTGAAAATGAAGAAAAATTTGCCAAACACTTGCCTTTCAAATATAATTTTCTCAACTTCTGAACACAATTACTGTTCACATAGTAAAAGATTACAAAATGAAGAATTTTACAAATCAAGAAATTGTTCCGCGCACACAAATTTAGAAGTATGCAATAGAAAAAGAAAATAGTTTTTTTGATAAATATAATTTTATGTTCATTATAGATCTTATTTGATAAATCTGAACAAGTAAGTTCCAAAATATTAATTTTAGTAAAAATAAATCTATTTATTAAAAAACCCAAATTTAAGAATTTTTAATTAAAAATATACTATCTCTCCGCTAGCTACTTAAATAAAAGTAAATAAGTCATAATCAAAAAGTTATATTTAAAAATAAGAACTTGTCTTCGAAATTTTCTGCAATGGGGCTAAACCTACTACTAATCTTCTAAATACAATTAATAATTAATTAACTTTTAATATTATCTCTTTGATTTTAGTTAATTATATTTGCTGTTTTGCATCTCTATATGGGAAACTTCTAAGAAAATAATTGTGATAATTTAGGAAACATTTTCGATCTTAGACTTGTAATTTTAGAGCGAAATCTTACTATATTTTGCAACATGTATTCTAAAAAAGGTAAGTCGGCAAGTTATTAATATTTTTTGATGACATTTGTTTTAGTCTCCAAAATGTTCACATCACATTAAAGAAGTCATACCCAACACCAAATGATTCCAACTAACCTGCGTTTGGGAGAAATTTTGAGTTTTTGCTAATTTTGAATTTTTTTGGACTTCTGATATTTGGACTAAATTATTTTCTTTTTTTGGATCATCTCGATGAGAGAAATTAACTAGATAAATAAAAAAATTAATCAAAAAATGAAAAAGTTCATTAAAGGAACATAAAATATGACTTGTTAGCATATTTTTTCTTATTTTTTAATTATTTTTTATATTTTGGTCAAGATTTTTTACTTTTATGGTTCTTCTCAAGGATGAGAGTTAGAAAGGTATAATAATTTAATTAAATAATAAAAAAATATTAAAATTACTAATAAATAAAATAAAATAAATTAATAAACCATTATCCTAACCGGGACCTAATTACAACACCATGTACAAGAGTTAGTTATTTCTAAAAGTGGCATTTCAACACTGATGCTTTAACAAAGTCATGACTTGCATGCCACACAATTCTTTTTCCCTTTCATGCATCCCACAATCCCACAATATTTCAAAATACACAAAAAAAGTACAAATTTTCTATTTTAACTAATTATTTTTTCATGCATCTGTTCCAATAGTAAATATTTTATAGTTGTCGTTGCGCTAATGTGTAACAATTTTCTATTGAATAAATGAATTTAACTAGCCTT
The DNA here is from genome assembly GCA_032360265.1 of Heliamphora ciliata. Classification (NCBI taxonomy): domain Eukaryota; kingdom Viridiplantae; phylum Streptophyta; class Magnoliopsida; order Ericales; family Sarraceniaceae; genus Heliamphora; species Heliamphora ciliata. The sequence goes on along the minus strand of JAUMHN010009993.1, from coordinate 8,176 downwards.
TTAACGGCTATTTAGATTTAGTCATTGCTAAAATTGTAAAAAATAAAATAACTAACGAGAATAGAGAGACTATTGATGTTCTGAAAAAATTAACATTGATAAACTATTTTAGCTACAATGCTTCATATAAATAGACTATTGGAGATAATTTTAATACATTAATTTGCATGTTTTGACATAAATGCCCAACTAAAATTTAGTAGAGTGAAACTTCAACACAATAATGAGAGTGGGTATTGTAAACATTGACAAATAAATAAATAAAGTGAATTTTCTTTCATGCCAACAGAGAATAATTAATGAAACCCAAATCCTCTCTTTTCTTTTCGATAAAAGAAGTAAAGAAAATGGGAAATGCTTAAATGTACGTGGTTATCTACTGCTTAGAGAAAGCATTATAATGAGGTTTGATAGAGACTAATACAGTTGGGATCACAAAGAGACATGAAATTAGAGATATACATACATACATACATACATACATACATATATATATATATATATATATATAGGTGGCAAACTGCTGCCCTCAAGTGCCCAGCGTTCGGCTTAGCGCCCAGCCATGCACCCATGCCACTGCCTGTGCCTCGCCCATGCGATGCACACTGCGTGCACTGCGTGCTGGCATGCCCCTATGCATGCGTTGCTGCTGCTGCTGCCGCTGCTGCCCTACACGCCTGCTGCGCCTGTTGCTTACCCGTGTGTGCACTTTGCACAATTTTGCTGCCATAGATGTGCTGGCTTACCTTGTTGGTGTGCCAAACACATGTTTTGCATCTCTAAACCACCATGCACCTATGCCATTCCCTGGGCTAACTTTGGGCTACTTGGGGACATTCTTAATGCCATGCTGGGGCTTCTCTTAGCATGGCTTGGGACTAATGTTTCCACTTCTCTTGGGCAACGTTGTGAGCTTTCTCCGGATACTCTAATGGCCATGACCACACGACGTCACAGCGTTGGCCTATCAAGGGGTAATGTGTGACATTTTTCTCCACTCGATCCATCAACGTCCTCGTTGATGTTGCACCTTTGTGCAAGTGCCATGTAAAAAAGCTCTGCCTCCTTTGAGGTTGCTTGAATATTTGCTCATCTTCGACTCATTGTAGTGATGACCTTGCCACCAACACCCATAATTCATCTGGCCAAGTATCCGTTGCTCCTCTGAGCATCCTCAACTCAATTACAGCAAAGCTCCTCTGAGCTGATCTCATCTGATCCCACTGCAAAGCTCCTCTGAGCTGATCTCATCTCTGAGCACAACAAAGCTCTTATGAGCAAACTTATATCAAATCTCTTGGCATAGCAGTGTTCCTCCGGACAGAATATTCATTGGCATCAAAACTCCTCAATGATCCTCTGGGCAGCTTCTCAATGCTGCTCTGAGCTTCTCTTCAATGACTCCTCAAAACAACTCATCCTTCCTCTGAAGTTCCTCTGCCTGGCTTAGAATAGGCTCTTCTAAGCAACTCGTCTCAACTCAAGCTCCTCCGAGCTGTAAAGCAACTCATTTCTCACTCCCGTGGTTTGCTTTTTGCACCACCACTTCTGGTGTAAACCAATAGGATAAGGGAAATGCGATGATCGCAAAGGGTTATTGTTGGCACTTGGTGACACCCTCCCCCACTTGAATGGTTGATGCCCTCATCAACTCAACTCTAGGTAAGCCCTCTGGGAACTCTGAAGCAAACCCCTCTCGTAGATCATGTAAATCATTTCGAAAAGATTTGGTCAAGCCCTCTGGAAATGCTCTGACTCAAGCCCTATGCCAAAACTCGTGCCCTCTAGTAGAACTCAACTCACAACTCTTTACCTTGTGGCGTTTCTCATGCCATCTGGCAAATTCTAACTCAACTTAATGTCCCTGCGCCGGCAAGCAAAGCTCAAATTATCAGATTTTCTGCTTTTGTCCCCCCAGTGGACTCAATTTTTCTTAAGCTTCCTCTGAAGAAAATGCCCTTTGGCAAGCTTTTTCTCGTTTATTCTTTTTTTTTTTCTCAAATTTTTCTTTCTTTGTTCTTTTGCAATACGATCTAGTACCTCAGTTCTCTGGCCTTTACCTGACAGCATGCGAGATCTAATCGGTGACTCAATTGCAACTTGTATATCTCAAACTCATGTTGTCTGGTACTCGAGCCCTCTCATGGCCTTCACCCTGACAATAGAACTCATTCTCAATTCGAAAGGGACTCATAACGCCCTTGGGGTTTCACCACCCCACCCACCCTAGAGAATATGCCAGCTCGTAATAGGAGAATTACTCAAATTTTAGGTGCACTGAACCTGGCACCACATGACTTTGCACACCCCGCCATGTGGTGCCCTCTAGTAATTATAACTTTCACTATCACCCAGTTCTTCTCTGACTGGCATATGCACACGGTGCCTCTACATGCGGGAGTCAAGACCACAAAGTGATTTTGATTAATTTTTGAATATATTCGTAGAGAAGTCAACAATCTAGCAGAAAGATGCACAATCACTGAACAAGCCTGAATCACGAATGCCCCGATCACGACGAAATAGCACAAGTTCCCAAAATAAGCCATTGAAAGTGCAATAAGCCGAGCAAGACTACTAATGTTATGCCGGCTCAATGATGAAGAAAGAATGCAAGAAAAGCCCACAATACGAAGCAAGATTTCCACTTCAAGCCCATATTGTAGGTAGCAAGCATATAGCTAATAAAGTAACAAAAATGTCCAACCATGTCCTTCTAGAAGTAACCCATGCACCTGAGTAGCACCCTTAAGCTACATAGTGTCCACAATGTAGAGCCCGATCACACTAGGCCCACAAAATGGAAGGGAACTGACCATCTGGCATAGAAAAGACGACATGCAACAATGTCGCTAAAAACCCATCATAAGCACAGCCCGCTGCTTCGAAAGACATCATCGGAATGTAAAATAGTGTATAGGGATACCCCAAAACCTTTTACTGATAAGCTCCATCCAATGCGCCTCCAGAGCACCTCATTAGATAGAAAAACCAAGCATTGGTCTTGTTTAAAGTTTAGAAGACAACATAATGTTCCCGTGAACAAGGTAATATGCATCCCTCCTTTTACAGGGGTATTGGGGTTCACGGAAGCAAAGATGTCACAAGAATATGCCCATCCACCCTAGAATGCACCCCACAAAGGAGTGGCCTAGCTCTAATACTGACTGTCACGGGGCGACTCCTTTTAACACAGCGGAATAGATTCTCGTGAGGCATCAAAACTCCACTAAGTCTGAATCTGCCATTACTTCGGCCATTCGAGTGTGTTTTGATTGCCTGTTCTTCAAATGTTTGGAGTGGGGCACGTGCTATGCAAGCAAAAACAGACTCCCTTCATGGAAGTTCTGTATAACTTGGATGCCATCCGAAGACCTGACGTCCCAAGTTGCAATCCGAACGGCACAGTAGCATTCTTGCACAAAGCTCGATCCCGAGTAAGGCACTCACCCAACTAAGGTCTCACGGTAGTCAAGCCTTGAGGCCTGACTAGCTGACTAGTTTCTGATGTAGATTAGGTCGTTGCAGTACTCCGTAGATAGCCATGAGGTGCCTCATGCCCCCACACAACACCAAGGGTCACTTTCGTGCCTAGGGTGTGATCCTTATGTGAAACGCGTGCTAAGTCTGCCTTGGGCCATTGCGCACCCTTAGTGTTGTACCAATGTGCCACATAAGTAAGGCAACATGATCCTTAGACTATAAATGCACTACACTGGTCCATTTGCCAAGCATTGACATGTTTAACTCATTTCACAATTCCATGCGTTCGTTGATAGTGTCTAAGTGTGGCATTGTCTTTTTGCCACACGTCTTTGGCCATTGGACCCCCACAAACATGGCCGAACCCAAGCTCTTGCATGCAAGTCGACACACGACGAAAGGCAAATATTTTTTGGCCTACTCTGCTTTAAAGTAGGGTTTGTAATAGATAATAAGTTGGCAACTTTTTTTTCCAATTTTATCCACATTTGATTAGAGTTCGAGATAAAGTAATGTAGTTTGAATACGTACTCAAATTTGAAACACAAAACTGATTAGAGATTAATAAAATCGTAACGTTAAAAACATATTTGTATAATGAAATAAAAATAACATGGATTTTAAATAGTAAGTCTTCATGAATAATATGTGCAGGGTCCTTTTGAAGTAGACAAATAATAAACAATAATGAAAAGGCAAAATATGAAGTAGACAGAAACATAGAACATGGAGAGATCAGGTTGGATGAAGGAGAAGGCTAGTTTGAGTTTGGAATATTGGTAGTATGAACACGGATATGATCGTCTAAATCAGAATAATACCCCAAGAGTATGACCGTCCCTCCTATTTATAGAGCTATGAGTATTTGGAACGAGAGTCTAAGAGTCATGATCGAATTAGGAGAGGTAACCTTTAGGGATCAGGAGATAAGATCTACAGATTACCCATTTCCTTAAAGATCAGTGTTCTATTCCAACTCAACTAGGTCAGCCAACAGGGGTCCCAAGGATACTCGACCAGACCCATTTGGGTTGAGTGACTCGAGTGAGTTGGTCCCGTGGCTTCACAAGCCCTTTCCTTAGCCACCAAACCACATGTATCCCAACGTCCCGTGTAGGATTGCACTGCCATTGTCTTTGATTGTCTATGGGACAATCTTTCGATTCTAAGAGGAATCTATGTTATAGTCTGTGTTATATATGTTTGGATTTATTTAGTCTGTACTGAACCGCATAATTTGTGCTATGTCATTGTAATTAGGTAGTCAAAGCTACACAGCATGTGCTGTCTTCATAACTTACATCGTGACGGTAATATAGCCTGTGCTGTCTTTATGGTCTATGCCATAATAAGTAGTTAGAGCTATTGCCGTAGTCTGAGCTACGTTTTATAGTATGTGCTATGTAATACTGTATGCTTTAGTGCAATAAATAGTCATACTAGATGTCCAAGATACTAGCAACCTCAGTGGCTCGGATCTTCACGGCTCGAGCAGGTCACCCTTTTTGGCTCAAGTATTCTGAATGCTGCATAATGTAAGTGTTCTTTATTCTATGAAACACGTATAGCTTACTCGAGTGACTCTAGTCCAAGTTGCTCGACCCTCCTTTATTCAAAATGCTCGAACCTACCAAACCATCCAATCACTGGGCCACTCGCATCTCCTCACGGGGATACCTATCCTTCGATTCACTCGGCATACCGAATCAATTGCCTCTCGAGCTGCACAGTCATCACACCCTCCAGTCGTCCAGCTATTCAATTAATTGAATTGCTCGAACAACCATCTAGAGATCCTGCGGTAGTTGGATCTTAAAAAGTATCAACAATTGGATCCATAGAAGCAATCCATTCGAGCCATATAACTCAGCTATTGACTCGAGTAGTTTGAGTCCGATTTTATTTGTATTTTACATATACTTAATTTCAGTCATCTACAATATGCAATTGATTATGTGATTTATATTCGTACGCTTACACTTTTTCTACACAATATTTGTATGTTTCATCAAGTAGCCTCCCAAAAAACAAAAAAAAATTTACTTAAAGTTGTTATAATATTTAAAAATATATTTTTAGATAATTTTATATTCAATATAGATCTTGTTTAATAGATTTTGATGAGTAAATTTTAAAAATATAATTTTTATAAAAAATAGATATATATAATAAAAATTATGATATTTTTTAAAAAATATGTAAAAAAAAAAACTAAAAGCTTTTAAGTTGAAAAAGGAAAATTTTTGACTTTTTGGACTTTTGAGCCAAAAGGCAAAAGATCAACTTAAAGTCAACTTTAAATCAGTTGCCAAATGAGGGATTAACAATTGACTTTTTTATAACTTAAATAAAAATATTAAAAGTTCAATTTTAAATCTGAACCAAACGAGACTAGGTGTAGAAGGAGAAAGTGATCTATATAGAAAAGAAACAAATCAAGTATATGAACCAGGGATATAAATTTACAAACACACCTAGATTTGTTACAACTATTTAATTAGTACTTTCTCATATAATTGCATCCTTTGACAACATGATTTTAAGTTAATTTTTTTAAAATGACTTTAAATTAAATAAATAAAAAATTTGTTTGGTACACCATAAAAAGTGACCTTAAACCAAAAGACAATAAAGTAAAAAACTTATTTTAAAGTGACTTTAAGGCAAAAGAGAAAAAGATAAACTTAAAATTGTTATAATTTTTTAAAATTTATTTTTAAATAATTTTATATTCAATATAAATCTTGTTTGATAAATTTTAACAAGAAAATTTTAAAAATATATTTTTTATAAAAAAATAAATATGTGTAATAAAAGTTAATATATTTTTCAAAAATATATTAAAAAGAATTATGTAAAAAGGAAAAGAGCTAAAAGGCTAAAAAAATTTGAGTTGCCAAACAAGGCTTTTTATTTTTTGGGGTTTTTATAAGCAAATAGACAAAAAAATTCGATTTAAAGTTGGCTTAAAACCAATTGCAGCTATGTTAGATTTCAAAGCTATTTAAGTGGGAATTGAATTATGGATAGAATTTCTCTTTAGTTTAGCAATAGATTAGATTGGATTGGATTGATTCACTTATGTTAATTGAGCTCACATCAATGATTCCAGCAATTTATTTTATTGTTTTAAATATTTAAAACATCTATTGGAAATATTAAATTGATTGGATATTATTAAGTATTTGAATAAATTATATATATATATTTTTTATAGAAAATAGATGTTGAAATTCAGACACTCTTTTTTTTATAACAAAAATGTAATTTGTTCATATACTTAACGTTATTTGATCATTTTTTTATTGATAACCTATATAGTTGGAATAATAAAATCAACTACTCTTGTCATCAATTGGACCAATCAGTCCATTACTAGACTAGAAAAGAGCCAAATTCTTATTAAGTTAAAGTCTATTTGTTTATCTGGAGATAAATGAACGGATATAGATTACATTCAGATATATAAATAGATATACAATGTTTTGAATATGATTATAGATATATATTACTTAGATATATTATATACTGTGTTTGTTTATGACTAGATATGCATGAATACAAATAAGTAGATGAAATTTTATATACTTAATTTTTATATTTGTCCTCATTTGGCCTAGTATGTAAATTATATTTTTTTCTCATAAATAATAATAATAAAGAAATAAAAAAATATAGTACCCAAGTCAAAGTAAGTTAACCAAAGAAAATATTTTAATTAATATCAATTCATCCTAAAAAATGAGATTATATGGAGAGGAGGAGAATAAATACAAAAACAATGATAGACAAATAAATAAGGAAAAATTACAAGAACACCCCTGTCCTATATCTGTGTATCACTTAATTCTCCTGAATTAAAATTTGTACAAAGTGATCCTCTAACTATTTGTTTGTATCACTTTGTCCTCCCTCCGTTAGAGGATGTTCTTATAATTTTAATTAATAGTTAGGAGGACAAAGTGATACAAATAAATAATTAGGGAGCCACTGTGTACGGGTTTTTAATTCAGGAGAGTTAAATGATACACGAATATAGTGGAAGGAGTGTTCCTTTAATTTTTCCAATAAATAATTAAGAAGATTTTATTAACTTGGATTACAGAGAGATGGGAGAAAGATGCAGAAAAAAAAGAAAAGACAAGAAAAGATGGGAGCTGGGAAGAAGGAAGAGGCAAAAGAAAAGAAGACGAAGAAGTAGAAAATAAGCAGAATGACTTTTTATTCACAGTGGACATATAATAGCTCCTCTACCCAGTAAATCCTATCCAAGGATATAGCATTCAAATGGATATTAAATGCTATGCAAGTAGTATTAAATCCTATGCAAGTAGTTATTCCAAACATGGGATATGTAAATACCACCGGATATTATTTATTCTTTTTTCTATATCCCTTAAACAAATAGGCCCTTAAAGTGTAGGATAAGTTGTATATTATGTGATAAAGAAAGATAAAAGAGATGAGATAATTTGATTAATTATAATGGACTTATAGATAAAATTGTGATGTGAATAAGTTACACCACAAAATAATTAAAGGCTGTAAAAGATTCAAATATAATAGAATTATATATCTTAGAATTATTTATCTTATATTTTATTAGCAAGATAAATAATTAAATAAAGAGATATAATTACTTTGACTATTGAATTTTAGTTAAGAAAAAAAGTTTAGAAAAATCTAGTCTTTA
>JAUMHN010009983.1:0-10050 GCA_032360265.1 Heliamphora ciliata | reverse complement strand
TAGGAAAAGGAGAGCATGACATTATGGACAAGTGGCTCAAGGACAAACGTAAGAGCCGAGAATATGAATTAGCAGCAATAGGTAAAGTCTCACTGGCAATGATCTGATCTTTTGAACACTCGCAAGTCAGAGTCCAAACCAGGCAGAAGGGAGGCCACCATAAAATTCTCTGAATGGCGTCGTTGTTGCACTATATCTGTAATGAGAGGGCGATGTTGCAACCGTTGATGCCACAAACCCTTCAAACTACTATAATATTCAGCGAGAGGCTTACCAGATTGCTTAATGTTGAAAATTTGTTCATACAGTTCATATACTTGAGAAACGTTACTCTGGATAGAGAAGAAGTCAGCAAGTGAATCCCAATTTTTTTTTGACATATCACAAAATTTGACAATGGTGGCAATATGGGGCTCCAAACTGTCATAACCAACCCATAATGACCGAATCTGTACTTTCCCAATCCATAAGTTTAGAATCACCAATTACCGGGGAAAGATTGGTAATATAACTCAACTGTTTCTTTCCTTTTAAAAAAACTTTAAATGCATAAGCCTAAGCCAAATAATTCAGTCCATTCAAACGTTTAGAAGTAACATAGCGGGGTAAATCATCATCTTTGAGATCAAAGGATTTTGTCACAGCCATAGCTACTGCAACCCTTTAGTAGCTTTTGTGAAGAACAGCAAGTCGGGAACCAAACAAGAAATTACAGCCAAATATGAAGCCAAAGTACATTGGGAAGACCAGAGAACCAGACGCATACCCAAACATAGAGGCAAATTGCGAACCACGAACTAGAAGAACCAAAAAAAAAAATACCACGAAGCAATCCCAAGGTCGACAAACCAGATCAGTCGTGAAGAGCTCCAGGACAATCGCGAACTAAAGTCAACAAAAATTACCACAAAACATAAGCAAGCCAGGTCGCCGACTGAGGGATTACCACGAAACCAGAAGCCAAGCCAAAAAAAGGTCGCCGACTGAGGTCGCGATTGATGCAGAGGGGTTGCGAACTGGACTGGGGGTCATGAACCAAGGTTGCATGAACCAAAAATCTCGAACTAAGGTCGCTCGAACCAGAAATCGCAACCAGAAGGGTCGTCGACTGAGGAAGGTGATGAAAGGGCAACCGATCTGGATGAATACCACCAAATCAAGCACAAATCGGACCAAACATGATGTTTGGGCACTGATGGAGTTGATTCGACACCAATAGGCTTTCGAAAAAGTCGAGGATTTGAGGGCTAAGGTTTCGAAAAAAATTAACTTCAGATCTAAGATTCAAGGCTTCGCGACTTCAGATCGAAGCTAGGGTTTCGAAAAAGGTAGACAAATCCAACCATGTAGTCACCAACCATCCATGTCCGTATAGCCTGTGGCATCACGCTGATGTCATCGTACAAAAGATGACGTCAGCACATCGTTTCTACCTCACAATGCATTTTAAAATAATAAGAATAGTTCTAGGGTAAGATCGATACTCTGATACCAAATGAAAGTGTAAAGAAAGTAACTTTAGGGTTCTGGAGAAAGAGAAGAGAGAAGATGAGACGAGAAAATTAAGCTTTTAGAAACATAATCAATCTCCTCTCCCTTACATAGATTTATATTAAACGAACATACGACACAATGACACAAGTACCCTTAATACAGAAAAGGACTCTAACAAGGTCAAAATGATTTCCCTTGGTAGAACTTCTCTTTGATTGGGAGGAGTGGCAAACCAAGATATAAAACATGCAACACTTCAGGATATTGAAAAGATATTTGTCCCCTCATAAACATTTTTATATTTTTTTCTATTTTTTCTTCTTTTTGTCCGTAATTTGTTCCATCTCTGTCTCTCTCCTTTGCAAATCTTCTCTCTAAATCTTTTGAACACATTTATGCATTTCCTGTCACCGTATATGGATAAAATATAAACATATAACACAAGCATAGTCATAGCCATGTTTTCTCACCCCTCCATCCTTCTAGAACATCATCTCCTCCAGCATTGGTCAGACCCTCCACCTGGATCGCCCCCACCTCTCTCTCTCTCTCTCTCTCTCTGCCATGATCCATCAACCCCACTCCGTCCTCCAACTCCTCACCACTGCTACTATCTTGGCATGAACGTATCCCCTTATTTCTGTATGCGGGTTCAAAAATACACACACACGCATACTTATTAGCATTGTACTATTTTCAAAATGTCAAGGAGTTGGCTAACTAAGTACACCTATCTCTACTAGTTGCTGCGAAAACTAAATCTGGTTTTCTTGCAGATCAACCGTGGGCCAAAAGGAAAGGCAAAGGTTTCATCATGTGATTGGGCCAGCACCAGTATAACTAGCTAAGTTGAACCATGTGACTGATGCACACAAAATCTGCTAAGAGATATAGTGTCTGATAAGAAACGTGCAACTAAAAGGCTTCAACCTAGGAGTTGAAAGGAAGAAGACAAGGATTTGACCTTTCATGTCAGATGCTTTTGTAATGAATTTGACTCCTAGTTAGCAGCCTGTCAAAAAGGTCTCACATTTCAGGTCTTCAGTGCAAATGTACACCGGCCGACATAGTTATCAGAATCACGATCCAGTTCATGATTCGATTCACAATTCATGCATAATCAATTTGAATATATGAGAGAATCTATTTTATAATAAAATCATGATGAATATTACGATTCACAGTTCGATTCACGAATCGATTTACTATTAGCATTTATGATTCATGTAATCAAACCAAATCAAACTAAACCTTTGTCTTAATCAATTGGGGTCGGCTACATGATTCATTTTATGCCATTTTGCTATGTTAAGGGTCATATCTTCAGTTAGTTTTAATAAGTTCATGTCTTTTCTTAATATGTTATCCTATGTCAATTTGTCAATTTAGGTCTACTCCTTCCCCTAATGTTTCTATTACCTATGTTCTTGTTACTTTTTTTACTACTGCATCAACTGATCTACGATGTGTGTGTTCAAATTACTTTAATTTATTTTATCTCAATTTGTGTAACCCCTACTATTACACGAACTTTTGCATTCCTAATTTTTCTTTTGTAGTCTTACCACACATTCACCTTAATATTTTTATTTCAGCAACACGTATTTTATTTATGTAATTTTTCTTAACTGCCTAACATTTTATCCTATATAAAATCGTTGGTCTAATGTTTTTTCTATAAAATTTTCTTTTTAATCTTTTAAGTATCCTTCAATCACATAGGGTGCCGAACTCATCCATCCACTTGAGTCAACCAACTTTGATTCAATAGGTTACATCATTTGTAATATCTCCATCTTTGTTAATAATCGAACCTAGATAACGAAAATATTCATTCTTAGGTATCTTTTGGTTTTGAATATTTACTTCTTCACTATTAATACTCCTATTAGTGTTAAAATTATATTCCATATATTGAGTTTTGTTTATACTTACTCGAAACTTACTCGAAACTCTTTCAGCTCTAAAGAGTTTCTCTCCACATTTTTAATGTAGCGTTTACTCTATTTCTAGTTTCATCCACTAATATAATATCATCAACGAACAACATATACCATAGAACATTATTCTGAATATGTCTAGTCAGTTCATCTATAACTATGGCAAATAGATAAGGATTTAAATCCAATCCTTGGTGTAATCTTACTGTAATTGAAAATTCACTTGTTTCTCTTGCGGGTGATCTATTTGTCATGGTATCTCATTCATACATGTCTTTTATCACATCAATATATCTCATTTTCACTCGTCTCTCCAATGCCCACCATATGATATTTCTAAGCACTTCATCATAAACCTTTTTTAAGTATAAAAATTGTATGAAGACCTCTCTCTCTCTCTCTCTCTCTCTCTCTCTCTCTATGCTTCTCTATTAATCTCCTCATTGACATGTTTCAAAACTGATTATGTGACATGGTTGTTAACTATAGACGATGTTCAATTACTATTTCCCATAACTTTATCGTATGACTCATTAATTTAATACCTTTATTATTGTTATAATTTTGATTCTCTCCTTTATTTTATATAGGGGTACCATTTACAATTCACGTGATACTTAAAATTATCATATTCAACAAATCTCGAACTCCTTTTGCCACTTCTTTTATTATGAAAATGCTATAATACAACTTAGTTTGTTCATTGTGAAAATAAGAAATAATCATGCATAATTTGTTACTTATTTGGAGATTAAATAGTGCAACAACAATAAGACAGATCCAATAGGCTCTTAATCTTTGTTTTTTACGTTTATTTTTTATGTAAGAAATGTCAAAATGCATCTTTTAAAGATTTAAAAGACGACAATAACACTAATAATAAATTTTCAATTGCTATTTGGGTGAAACAATCATAGCTTAAGGTGATATGAGTAGATCAGTTGGACTTAATGAGGTCTCAACTTATTAGATAATATTTTTTCTAAACCTTTTGTAATTAGCAATAAGTATACACGAAACGTTTTAATGTGTTTTTTGTTAAATCTAAAGGGTTTCTACCCTCTCTATTTTATTATTGTACTCTTTGAGATTTTTGATTCATCAATTTTAAAATAGAATATACTAAAATTTTTAAAGAATCTTATGGTGGGTTAGATTTGAGCCAAAAACTCTTGGGATGATGGGTAATTAGGTTATGTAATCATGTTCTTATTACATAATTTGTGCCAGTATCACTTTTATTTATCTTATGTCATACATATGAATTATGAAGTATTTTGGATCATATTTATAGTTTATCCTGAATCTTTCTATTCTCGATTTGATTTACGGTTTATAAAATTAAGATTTCAATTCATGATTTGACAATTATGCTGACTGGAAATAAATGACATGACAGTTATGTTTAAATTTTACCTCACAAATAAACCCTCATTGCTGCTACCGCCCAATGATAGTAGTGATCGTAGGGGCAGGTCTTTTGACTTTTGGGTCCATTGGTATCTTTTTAGTAAATAAATGCATCATCAGTGTCTTGTAAGGAATCTTGTAACATGGTAAGGTGGATCTTCATATAGTGTATGGATTGGGCATGCCCATAGGCAATCATAGGGTTATGGCAACAGCTTAATGAGGTGTTTGCAGAATTTAGGCAGTGCAGGTGGGTAGCTTGGTGATTAGCTGACTCCTCTTGGTTAGATGTGTTTGTGCTTGATGGTTTGCACTTGGTTGTGCGAGTTGAACTATCAAGATGTGTATGAACTATCAAGAGGGGTTACATACTTGTTGATAAAGAGAAAAAGACACTAAGAATAAAAGAAGAACAAAGAAAGGAGTTGAATATAGAAATTGAGCTTTTAGGGTTAGAAAGAAGAAGAAGAAAGGAGGAAAAAGAGAAGAGAAAAAGAAGAAATAAGAAAATAGTTTTTAAGCCTCTTCACTTCTAAGTATTTATGTTGAAGCAATAGGATGCCTAAATAACAAGAATACCCATTATACATAAATAAGAGAATTGAACCAGTAAACAAAAAATAACTACTTTAACACTCTCCTTCAAGCTGAAATATAGAAATTGAACATGCCCAACTTAAAAGATAATTGCTTAAAAGAGTAACGAGGTAAATGTTTTGTGAATATATCACCCAACTAGTCGTCTGAGGGAACATGCAGAGTTGAGTTGCAACATGCAGAGTTGAGTTGCAATTTGTTTTCTCACTAATTAATCACGAATAAAGTGGAAATCAACCTTGATATGCTTAGTTCGCTCGTGAATGATTGGATTATTAGCAATGTAAATAGCATCTTTATTGTCATAAAACATCGCCATTGGAGAGGAAATGCAGACGCCAAAATCCAGAAGAAGAGAGCAAACCCATAACATTTCTATTACAGTATGTGCCATAGCACGATACTCAATTTCAGCACGAGAATGACAAACAACAGTCTGTTTTTTACTACGTCAAGCAATAAGATTGCCGTCAACAAAGGTACAATAGGTGGAGGTTGACTACCGATCAAAGCGATTGCCAACCCAATCCACACCATTAAAGCCAACAACCGACTAAGAACTAGAGGCGTGATAGAGCAAACCGCAGTCGGGTGCACTTTTCAAATGTTGTGCAATCCGACAAATAGCTTTAAAGTGAGACAAACGAGGAGCATGCATAAAGTGGTTGATCACGCCACAACATAGGCAATGTCAGGAGAAGTAACATTGAGATAAATCAATTTCCCAACAAGACATCGATAATGACTAACATTAGGGAAAGGTGGATATGATAAACAAGTTACAATAGTGTCTACAAGAATATCAACAGGGTGAGCACCATGGAGACTAGTCTCTGGAATAACAAAGTATACACAACATCTAATGCTACGATGAATAATGCCACAATGCTTATGTTCAATTACACCATTTTTCTTAGAGGTACGAGCACAATTAGTGTAATGAATAATGCCACGATCAACACAAATGAGTCAACAAGACAAGAGCCTACATGTACTCTAAAGCATTATTAAATCGAATGATTTTGATGCGTTTACCAAACTATGTAAAGCTCTCACTATAAAACTTAGTGAGAACAACACGTAACTCAGATCTTTGTTTAATTGAAGATAACTAAGTCATACGACAGTAATCATCTGCAAATATATCAAAATAGAAATATCCATTAAGACTTAAGAGTTTGGGGAGGACCCAAATATTTGTATGGACTTGGAATAACGTCTATGACTACTATGAGAAAAAGAGCTATGGTGATGTTTATTGAACAGATAAACTTTACACTCCAAGCTAGCTAGATAACTCAGAGTAGGAAGAGTTAACTTAAGTTTGGCCAAAGAGAGATGACCCAACCGAAAATGCCACTAAAGAGTAAGTACTATAGCACTGAAAGCTGATGATGGAATGGAAGACGAACTATCGACATCTATGAAGTAGAGCTCGTCCTTCGCATGCCCCAAGCTAATTATCTTCTTGGTCTAGAGGTCTTGAAAAATACAAGAAGTGGGAGAAAATGTTATAAAGCAATTCAAAATTTAGTCAATTAAGTAACATGAAGCATATGAAAAAAAAATTCATAACATGTACACTGGATGGTAAAGCGAGTGATTGGAACAAAGAACCCCTTTTCATGGACTGGGCAAAGAGGAACCATTAGTTAAAACATTATGATGCTTAATCGGCGTCAAATCAAAAAACAAAGATGAGTTACTAGATGTGAGAACTGGCTCCAGAATTACTAATCCATGATGGAGACGATAGAGCAATATATGCAATATTACGGGAGTTAAAGTGCAAAGAACGGAATATCTAGAATTTTAAAGAAAGGGAAGAGGGAATAAATTAGGATTTTAGAAACTTAATCAATCCGCTCAACTTGATATCTATTTATATTAAAGTACTCCACAACACAATAACAATATTACCCTTAATACAAAAAATAAAATAGAAAATAAATATTTTAACACTCCCTCTCAAGCTGAAGAATATAGGTCAGATACGCCCAGCTTGGAAGACAAGTGAATGAATGACGAACGAGATAAGAGTTTGGTGAAGATATTTCTGACCTGATCCGCCAAACGAATGCAGGGAGTGCTAATCCGTTTTTGTTGCAACAAATCCCGAATGAAATGGCAATCAAGTTCGATATATTTATTTCGCTCATTAAAGATTGGATTATTAGCAATAAAAATTGTTGTCTGGTTATCACATAACATTTCCATAGCGTCAAACGGTGTAATATCAAAATCAAGTAGAAGAGAGTGGGCCCAAAACGTCTGCGTCATAGCACGATACTTAGCTTAAAATGTCTTGATGTAGATTAATAAAATATGGGGCAAACTTTGTAAACAAACATTCCATTGATGTATTACGATACCTCTGCGTCTGAGTCGCCTGAAGCGTCCAAGTGGTTATTCCATGAACTTTCCACTATGGAAGTGTAGACTTCCCGAGAGAGCATGTTGCAAGTGACTCGCAAGAATGACTTAGTCTAAGTCACACTCAAAGTATCACTTGAGCATAACTCTACCCAATGTTCTGAGCAATGAAAACCATGTGATTAGAGCATACTAAAAATTTCTTAAAATGAAAAACAATAGGTAACTGAGTGTATACCATGGTTTTAAATATCGCCGATACCGTTACGTATCGTCCGTTACGTAACGGTATTTCAGGCATCTGATTTGGATTCGCACCCTGGTATCGGAGTTGTGGAAACTCCCTAGAGTGTCGACCGATACGTATTGCGTATCAGTGCCGTATCGGTCCGTATCGGTCGATAATCTCGATACGGATTGATATGGAGCCTCAGACAACCCAACTATTTGCCTTTGCTTTCTTCTCTAGAACTTTATTTTCGTCTTCAAAGGTAAGTGTCAAAATGTTAATTTAAAACAATTATATACATTTTATTTTTAGTAAATAAGCTTAGGATATGCATATCATTGAGTTAATGTCAATTGCTAGAGTTTAGAAAAAAATCACGAGCGCGGTTACCGATTCTTGTGACTGATTGATCAATTCTTCCGATACCCGTTACACGTAACCGCGACCATTACTCCGGCCGATACCGCGCTTTTAAACCCTGGTGTATACATAACTCCTTGCTGAGTGACTTGAGCGGCACGAGTGACTTGAATCTTATCAAAAAACTCTCCCATGCATAGGATGGCAATGTCATTGGAGTATCTATGACAGTGAAGTTTGGGGAATGTGGCTTGGTGGTTGATAATAAGGGTTTGTTGAGTTCTAGCCCTTTGGGGAGTACCTCAACCTCAAGTGACTTAAGGAAGTGAGCTACTCAAACTTGACCTGGCAAGTTGGAGTGGGACATTGGCGCAACGAGGTCAGAATAAACATCTAGCAAAATTGAATAAGCGAATAATATATATCGAATAAACGTGAGGTAGAGATTTTTCTTATCATAGTAGTTCAAATTGAGTATAAAAAGGAATGGCTCTCTCCTCATATGGAGCATCAATACCTAACTTCTTTTGCTCTAGTATTCTCACTGCCATTTGCTCTAATCATGGCCAGCCTTGTTCTTTACCCAATGACGGTCTCTACAACTTTCCATCTATCCACTGATCTCATCCTCAAAGAATCCTCTACAGTCCTCGTGTTGATTTATGGTTGCAACTCTATCTTACTTAGTGAATTACCTTCTGTAACTGTTTTCTCTTTATGCTGCTCGACTTTTCTCTGTTTGATATTCTTCATGCCAAATTAAATATTTATTCTAGCATGTTGTTTCTAAACCTTTTGTGCTTCTACCCCACCATTTCGTACCTTTTTACCTTGCTTAATTTTACAAATAGATTTTTAAATCACATCCCCTAGAAATGAAATGTGAGCGTATATTTTCCATTACTAGCAACATACTTAACAGAAATTCTATTGCTCGAGTTATTGTGTTATTTATTTTCATTTGCACTTCTTTGGAGTACAGGAGATTAGGACACACACGTTCCCTCTTACATATAATTGTCTATGTACATGCTTACTTTTCGTATTTGTTGTGTGTTGTCAAATATTAGCTCCATTGATTTGTATTCCAGTTAATTTTATTCTAAAAGTATTCAAAAAACCTGTTTTTTTTTTAGGATGAATCTGCACTGATATGGTTGTCAGGGAAAGAAGAGAAACACCTCAAACTAAGTCATGTATCCAGAATTATTTCAGGGCAGCGCACTGTAAGTTTCTTGCTGTGTAAGACTTCCTACTCCTATAACAGCTCTTCCATCACTTTTAAGGAATTTAGGACTGTGATAACTTGTATATGAATTTTGTCATGTTTTCTTTTAGTTTTAGATTTTGATCATGTCTAGGTGGAAAGTTATGGCTATTTAGGCTTTAATTTTGATTGCTTAGAGCATATGAAGGACTAATGAATACTAATTTATGTCCAAATCTTACAATGGGGCTCAGTACAACGTTCATTTGCTGAAGTTCGAATTTTTCATCTTATTCCTGCATCCATGAGAATCACTTCACAAATAGTTTACTCTGGTGCTCTACTGTTTGTTTATTGTTGGAAAATTAGGCAAGATTGTATGGCTGTAAATTAGGTAGTAATTAATCAATGATTATGAATTAAGAATGTATCTTTATTAG
>JAUMHN010009972.1:0-10050 GCA_032360265.1 Heliamphora ciliata | reverse complement strand
CCAATTAAGTATCTTAAGATTCTTTTTACAGCAATCAAGTGTGATTCTTTAGGACATGCTTGATATCGTGCACACATACATACACTAAACAGTATATCTGGTCTACTTGTAGTTAAATAGAGTATGCTACCAATCATACCTCGGTAGAGCTTAGTGTCTACTGGCTTTCCTTGCTCGTCTTTGTCAAGTTTAGTTGAGGGACTCATTGGAGTTCCCAAAACTTTTTCGTCCTCCATGTGGAAGCGCTTGAGCAGTTCACGTACATACTTTGATTGGTTGATGAAGGTTCCATTCTTTGCTTGTTTGATTTGTAATTCAAAAAAGAATGTGAACTCCCCCATCATACTCATCTCGAACTCGTTTTGCATACATAGAGAAAATTCCTTGCATAGATTTTCATTAGTAGCACCAAATATAATATCGTCTACGTATATTTGTACAATGAGCATATCTTCTTTGTTTGTTTTTATGAATAAAGTTGTGTCAATCTTTTCTCTTGTAAATTCATTTTCTAACAAAAAGTTACTTAGTCTATCATACCAAGCTTGAGGAGCTTATTTTAATCCATACAATGCTTTTGTTAGTTTAAATACATGATTTGGATAGTGATAATCTTCAAAATCAGGTAGTTGTTCAACATACACTTTCTCATTTATGAACCCATTTAAGAAAGCACTTTTTACATTCATTTGAAAAAGTTTAAAATTTTTATAGGATGCATATGCTAATAACATACGAATGGCTTCCATTCTAACTACAGGGGCATATGTTTCTTCAAAGTCAATTCCTTCTTCTTGATTATAGCCTTGTGCAACTAGTCTAACCTTGTTTCGGACAACAATATCATTTTCAACATTTTTATTTCTAAATACCCATTTAGTTCCAATTATTGTGTTATCTTTAAGCCTAGGAACTAAACTCCAAATTTCATTTCTTTTAAATTGGTTTAGTTCTTCTTGCATGGCTATTATCTAAGATTCATCTTCTAGTGCATCATTTATATTTTTAGGTTCTTCTTGTGAAAGAAAAGTAAGATGATCACAAATATTTTTAAAAGATGATCGAGTACTTACACATTGTGAAGGTTCACCTATGATTTGATCTATGGGGTGATCTTTCACTGTCTTCAATTCTTTTGGTAGGTCTTTATGTTCATCTTGAATTTTAGACATGAATCTCTATGCTTTTGCCTTTGTCTTCCTTGATTTGCAATTCTTCAATTCCTTTATTTATATCTAAATAATCATCAACTGGAATCTTAGAAGAAAAAAGGGTTAGCCTCATCAAATGTTATATGAATGGATTCTACTAATGTCATAGTTCTTTTATTGTATACTCTATAAGTTTTACTATTTGTAGCATGCCCTAGAAATATTCCTTCATCAGATTTAGATTCAAATTTTCCCAAATCATCTTTATCATTTAAAATAAAGCATTTACATCCAAAGACATGAAAATAAGAAATGTTGGGCTTTCTACCATTTCGTAGCTCATAAGGAGTTTTGTTTAAATGATATCTTATAAAAACTCGGTTCATGACATAGCAAG
This sequence comes from Heliamphora ciliata, assembly GCA_032360265.1. Taxonomy (NCBI): domain Eukaryota; kingdom Viridiplantae; phylum Streptophyta; class Magnoliopsida; order Ericales; family Sarraceniaceae; genus Heliamphora; species Heliamphora ciliata. The sequence goes on along the minus strand of JAUMHN010009972.1, from coordinate 8,502 downwards.
CAGTATTTACTGTCTCGACCCACAAATATTTAGGAATTTTGTGTTCATTTAACATTGTTCGTGCCATTTCTTATAAAGATTGATTTTTCCTCTCAACAATCCCATTTTGTTGAGGAGTTCGAGGTGCAAAAAAGTTATGAGAAATTCCATTTTGGTCATAAAAATTTTCTACATCTTTATTTTTAAACTCTCCTCCTCTATCACTACGAATGTGTAGAATAGAATAGCCCCTTTTATTTTGAATTTTCTTACAAAGTTTAGCTAACACATGACATACTTAATCTTTTGTTGCAAGAAATAGAACCTATGTATATAGTGAAAAATCATCAATAATAACAAAACAGTATGCTTTCCCTCCAAGACTTTGGGGTTTCATAGGACCAAACAAATCAAGATGAAGTAATTATAAAGCCCTATTTGTAGAAATTTTTTTATTTCTTTTTGAAACTCGTTTTGGCCTGCATACCAAATTGGCAAGCATCACAAACTTTGTTTTTAATAAATTTAGTCTTAGGCAAGTCTTTGATCAAATCTTTCTTGACAAATTTGGATAGAAGATCCATGCTAGCACGACCTAGCCTCCTATACCATAACCAACTAGTTTCATTTACAGCAGAAAAACATTGAACATTTTGGTAATTTAGATTTTTAAAATCGATAGTGTAAACATTTTTAAATCTTTTTGCAACAAATAAAATTTTATTACTTTCTTTGTTTTCAACAATACATGTGTCATACAAAAATTGTACACTATAACCTTTATCGCATAATTGACAAATACTAAGGAGATTATGCTTAAGACCATAAACAAGAAGTACGTTATCAATAGATAGGAAAGATTTCTTACCAACCTTACCTATACCAATGATTTTACCTTTTTCGTTGTCTCCAAATATCACATAACCTCCATCCGTAGGTGTTAAGCTTAGAAATTTTGACTTGTCGCCCGTCATATGTCTTGAGCATTCACTATTCAAGTACTATCTTTCTTTTGAAGATGGTGAGGATCTCAAGCATATCTACAAAACAGATTAAGTGATTTTCTTTGGTATCCAAATTTTTTTGAGTCCTATAGGATTAGTGTTTTTCACTCTCCAAACCATTTTTGATATACCATTGTTTTTTTTAGTGAACAATCAAATTTAATGTATCCTTTGTTCTTGCATTGGAAACAGATTACATTTTCATAGATATTCTTTGAATATGAGTTTGAAAAGTTCTTTGATTCTTTTACAAAATAATTTTTGAATTTGAGTTTTACTTCTCCATTATAACATATTCCTTTTTTATTTAATGATCTCCTTTATGCTTTCAAAAGTTTTTCAAATTTTTCTTTTCCATTTATAAATTTATAGATAATTTTTGAGTAATCTTCTATTTTTCTTTTTAGTTCACAAGAGACATCATTTTTAATCTTTTTACCTTTTAAGCTTGTGAGTTGTTTTCTTAACATCTCATTTTCTTTTGTTAGATTCGAAATCTTATTTTCCCAAATTTTTGTTAATTTATCAAATTTAACTTTTAAAATGAGTTTTTCTTTTTCCAATGTTTCAAATTCTAAACTATGCTCTTTATACAAGCTTTCTTTTTCATTTTTAGTATTTTCATTTAAAACTTTTAATTCCTTAATTTTTTTTAAAAAAATTTTATTTTTATTTTTTCAATTTTACATTTTTCTTTTCTAATTTCAAAAGACTTTTATATAAGTAGAATATTTCATTTTCAAGTTCGTTATATAATGGCATTGAGTAAGAAGAACTAGATTTATTGCATGAACTAGAGTGAGAACTTACCTCTTCGTCTATACTTGCCATCAAGCAGAAGTTTGTCATTTCTTCGTCACTTGAACTATTGCTTGACTCGTTTGAATTTGAGTCATCCCACGTGTCACGCCCCAAACTCCGGGTCACGTAATACACCCAACAACAAACATACATAACACCCAACCCGATGCTATACTCTCAAAATAAAGCATACATGCATTTAATATTTGTCGCCCTCTGGCTTACAACACGCGGTTCCAACACCGCTAACATGTAAACATACATGGCTCAAAAGAAACAAAAGGAAGATTACAAATCTTCCGCCCTTCCAACACCTCCAGATCAACCTGTGTGACCGGTACCTGAAAAATATTTCAAATCCCATACCGTGAGCCAAGGCTCAGCAGAAGTTAGACAAACGTGCATTATAAGCTAAACATGCTAGCAGATGTAATATGTATGTAACGACTCACCCGAACCTCAAAACAAGTTTGAAAACAGTTTTGTATACATATGAAAATGCTGCAAAACTACTCATATAAGGATCGACTCCTACGAGCCTCGACTCTCATGAGTCCACATACAACACAGGCATATATGTAACACATGCAACTCACGCGACATACGACATCTACACGACGCAACACATGCACCCCGCACAACATATCACATGCAACATACAAAACACGTGTCTCTTCAGGACCACTTTCCCGTCCTTTAGTTACCACACATAGGACCACTTTTCCGTCCCTTCGTTTCTACGCACACACACATGCATCGTTAACTAGGATTAACATATAGCTAACGTTCCTTGAACCAGTTTTCCATTCTCGGAACATTGGACCACTTTTTCGTCCACGTCAAGCAGAGTTAACGTTTAGTGAGTCACTTTTTCGCCCACATCACATTGGACCACTTTTCCATCCACAGGACATCGGACCACATTTTCATCCATCCACAAGCATACACACACACGTTTTACTAAAACTAGAGTTTTAGATACCCTAAGACCACATTTCCATCTTAGCTTTTAAAATCATATAAGACCACATTTCTGTCTTACATTTCAGAATCACATAAGACCACATTTCCGTCTTATATTTCAGAATCACATAAGACCATATTTCCGTCTTATAACATGCATAAATAAAACTAAAGCTTTAAATGCACATAACCACGTAAAACACAACATATCACATAACGGCACCACATGCCACACAACCTGACGTCCACTCACCGGACAACCCGTCCTCCCACCCGGACAACCAACAACACAGGAAACCAAAACCAAACACGAAGGCCAACACCACTTGAGCACTCAAGCGCTCAACCACCGCTCGAGCGGTCTCCTACCGACATACATCTCTGCCACACCACCGGTCGAGCGAACGACCACCGCTCGAGCGGTCATCCACCGACCCAACTCTCGGCCACCCGCCCGCTCAAGCACACCACCACCGCCCGAGCGGTCAATGCTGGGAGGAAACCCCAACTAAGAAGCAAAACCAAACTCCGCACACAACGATGCATAAACCACCACGCACACAACCATGGACCAATGTCACGCTAAAACAACCCATCTCATCCCTGAAGATGACGACAAACAACAAACTACCACGGCCCCGTCACAACCGATCGAAACAAAAAATGACTAACACCCCTCTTAATGATTTTAGTCAATAAAACCCCATAATTCCATTGACTAAGAACCACTAGAGAAGAGCCAATCACAAACATGTCACAACCCATACCAACATATGCCTAACACGGCCAACACAGACCCACTCACGTCCAATGCAAGCCCACGATACCCATACGTGTCCTACACAACCCACGATGACCACACGCGCCCAACACGAGCCCATAACCAACCAAAATAACAAAACGCCCTAAGAAACAAGAAACTTGATAAAAAGGGCCAATAAGGATGAAAAATAATCCTTTCCCAAACATTCGGCCAAAAACGGGAGAAAAACGGTTTGAAAATTTGACACACAATCACTCTGTCGATCATAACTTTTTCTATAAAAAGTATTTTAAAGTGAAAGAGGTGTCATTGGAAAGAAGACTTCTGGGGCTTCAATTTGAGTACAAGAATGACACGATTCCAAGTCTGGATGAGGGAGATAACATCAAAATAAAATAGCCATGTGCAGCCAGTTCGCTCGAGCGGACGTCGGGCGCTCGAGCGAGCTACCACCCGAGAAAAACCTAGATTTTTCCCTGTTCTTGAGTTCTAAGCCCCCAACTCTCAAACGCACACAAACCACCATCTCAACTACAAATTGAAGCCTCCAAACACCTTCTCGACACCCTCAGACGTGCCCAAACACGAATCTACCACTAAACCTCAAAAGGAAAACTCAAAACCCGATTCCATCCACCGAAATCAACACAAAAATAGTTTTGAACCAAAACCCAACTTTCTTAAAATATAAATTCAATTTGTCATGCATTTTTAACAGGTAAAAACACATACAATTACACATAACACCCTTATATGACATGAGTCTAGGATCCTACCTCGTTGAGTTAAAAACTCGACGTCTCGAACCACGTGTAAAAATGAACTTTGCTGGAATAAAATTTTATCTGGGTGAAAGTGTAGCCCACCATGAGGATACTAGGGATCTACTGTCTGATCGTATAAAATTGAGCCCCAATCCCCCGAGAAGTTAGAGAGAAGGCAAAGAGTTTGGTGAGATTTCAAAGCTAGAGAGAGAGAAGATATTTTAAAAATATCTAAGACTAGATATTTATAGGCTCGCCAGAAAATATCTTTTTTTTTTTTGAAACTCGTATCGCAACGCCCAACGGCTCCGGGAACCAACCCCATATGCATATCTAAACCCGATCATGTATAGAAACGCATATAAAACATGCTATCACGTAAACAGTAAACACGCATCGAAAAATGCCAAAAAAGAAAACGGGTCAGGGTTTCACAACTCTACCCCCCTTAAAGAAATTTTGTCCTCGAAATTCAGCATAAGGTCAAAGAAACACCCCGTCGATCACCATCAACACAAGTATGAGAGGTGGTCAGCCAAACCATTCCTAGGATATAGTCAAACTAGGTCGTAGACAACGACTTACTACCTCAAAGACACGGGATCTACATCTCATCCCAACCTCACAAGCTCACCAACTGGTGTCTCAACACCCAACACTCAACCCACGGAGTCCATCACCAACTCCCAAACTGCTGAAAAGAAGCAACACAAAGCTCCCGTGCCAATAGGAACACTGACCCAAAGTTTATATACTCAGAAAGTACCTCTGCTCCCTAGAGGAGTAGCTGCATCATCTGGCACAATCGGTGCCTTGGAGGAACTAGGATCTGTAAGAGCATACACCCAGCCCTGTGTCATCCTGGCCTGCCCTCCATATCCTGAGACCGTCAGCTGCCGTACCAACTATACTGAAGCACCACGGTCAGTCACCCTAGAGGTCTGCACTGCTGGCTGCTGATAACCCCGTCGGTCCTGTACTGGTATTGCACCTGCAGTGCTCGGTGCACCGCCTCCACGAGGACAGTTCCTAGCAATATGCCCTGTCTGACTGCACCCATAACAAACTGGTGGCTCCCTGTTGCAACTGAACTAGCACTGAACTCTAAGATTGCTTCGACTGTGGACAATCCACCTCACGATGCCTGGGCTGCCTACACCGATAACAGATCAACTCCCTCTGATTAGACCTCCTCGACGAGGCCACCGGTGGTGCTGGTGCAGAAAATGGCTGTCGTGACCCAGATGGGTGAAAACTAGGGCCAGAGGACTTCTGCCTCTTGCTAGAGCATCTACCTGACTGAGCCTCCATCCCACCCTGCGGTGCCCTCTTCTCCCTGAAACCTCGAATCTCGCTCAAGGTATTCTCAATCCTTGCTGTCGACTCCACCAGCTCTGTGAAAACACGCAGCCCCATCCCTGCCACTCGCTCTCTGATCTTCGGCCTCAAGCCTCGTTCAAACCTCCTTGACCGCAACTCATCTGTGCCCCCCAACTCAGGTGCAAACCGGGACAGACTAGTGAAATTGGCCTCATACTGAACAATGCTCATCGCCCCCTGAGTGAGAGCATAAAACTCCTCTCTGTATAGATCTCTAGATGAAGACAAAAAATACTTCTTTAGAAAAACCCCTGTGAAAGTTGCCCACATGCCCTCCACAGTACTCCGGGCATATTTCCACCATTCATGAGCATCCCCTCTCAACTGGAAAGTGGCAAAAGGAACCCGCAAATCATCCTCCACAATCTGTAATGTACGAGGATTCGAGTCACCAACTCCAACCACTCAGTAGCCACAGTAGGATCAGGATCCCCAGCAAAGGTAGGAGGATCCATACGTCTAAAATCCCGCATTGCCACCGTTGCCCTCAACTCGGGCTCTCTCCCTCCCCCTCCAGAGGTCTCAACCAGTTGGCCAATGGAGCCAATCAGCGCACGCAGCAACCCTACCGCGTCAATAGGTCCCTAGGGAGCTTTTGCATCCCCTGTATCAGGGATAGAAACAGCCTCTCAGCCCAAACCATGGCCAAGGCCTCGACCACGGCCACGTCCTCTCCTCGCAGACATCACGTCTATATGAAAGGAAAACAGAACATAAGATGTAGCATATCACATGAACATAAACGCTAACCACATAGCGTGCTAAACAACACCACATACCGAGGAGAGCCGACAAGAACGATGCGTCCATTTGGATAACCTGCTCAGATTCCTTATCAGAAAACACACCGGCCAAACGCATTTCTAGTTCGGCTTCCAGGCTTGTTAACCCAAACGCTCAAAGGCAAGACTAATCATTCTCAAGGTTCAACCCCCATGCCCACATATACACAACGTTCACACAGATCATGCTCATGCTATCAAAACAACTAAACACACGCAATCAAGCACACGCAATCAATCTCACCAGGTGATGCACCCTCTTCCCACAGCTCTTAGGTATTCGAACCCAGAGCTCTGATACCATTTTGTCACGCCCCAAACTCCGGGTCACATGACACACCCAACAACAAACATACATAACACCCAACCCGATGTTATACTCTCAAAATAAAGCATACATGCATTTAATATTTGTCACCCTCAGGCTTACAACACGCGGTTCTAACACCTCTAATATGTAAGCATGCATGGCTCATCAAAAACAAAAGGAAGATTACAAATCTTTCACCCTTTCGGCACCTTCAGATCAACCTGTGTGACCGGTACCTGAAAAATATTTCAAATCCCACCCCGTGAGCCAAGGCTCAACAGAAGCTAACCAAACGTGCCTTATAAGCTAAACATGCTAGCAGATGTAATATGTATGTAACGACTCACCCGAGCCTCAAAAGAAGTTTGAAAATAGTTTTGTATACATATGAAAATGCTGCAAAACTACTCATATAAGGATCGACTCCTACGAGCCTCGACTCTCATGAGTCCACATACAACACAGGCATATATGCAACACATGCAACTCACGCGACATACGCCATCTACACGACGCAACACATGCGTCCCGCACAACATACCACGTGCAACATACAAAACACGTGCCTCTTCAAGACCACTTTCCCGTCCTTTAGTTACCACACATAAAATGCATCGTTAGGACCACTTTTTCGTCCCTTCGATTCTACGCGCACACACATGCATCGTTAACTAGGATTAACATATAGCTAACGTTCCTCGAACCACTTTTTCGTCCACGTCAAGCAGAGTTAACGTTTAGTGAGCCACTTTTCCACCCACATAACATTGGACCACTTTTCCGTCCACGGGACATCGAACCACATTCTCGTCCGTCCACAAGCACACACACACACGTTTTACTAAAACTAGAGTTTTAGATACCCTAAGACCACATTTCCATCTTAGGTTTTAAAATCATATAAGACCACATTTTTGTCTTACATTTTAGAATCACATAAGACCACATTTTCGTCTTATATTTCAGAATCACATAAAACCACATTTTCGTCTTATAACATGCATAAATAAACCCAAAGCTTTAAATGCACATAAGCACGTAAAACACTACGTTTCACATAATGGCACCACATGCCACACAACCTGACGTCCACTCACCGAACAACCTGTCCTCCCACCGGGACAACCAACAACACAGGAAACCAAAACCAGACCCGAAGGCCAACACCACTCAAGCGCTCGAGCGCTCAATCACCGCTCGAGCGGTCTCCTACCAACATACATCTCTGCGATACCACTGTTCGCGCGGTAATCCACCGACCTAACTCTCAGCCACCCGCCTACTCGAGTGCACAACCACCGCTCATGTGGTTAACGCTGGGAGGAAACCCCAACTAAGAAGCAAAACCAAACTCTGCACGCAACGATGCATATACCACCACGCACACAACCATGGCCCAACGTCACACTAAAATAACCCATCTCATCCCCGAAGATGACGACAAACAACAAACTACCACGGCTCTGTCACAACCGACGAAAACGAAAAAAGACTAACACCCCTCTTAATGATCTTAGTTAATAAAACGCCATAAATCCATTGACTAAGAACCACTAGAGGAGAGCCAATCACAACCACATCACAACCCATACCAACATATGCCCAACACGGCCAACACGGACCCACTCACGTCCAATGCAAGCCCACGATACCCATACGTGTCCTACACAACCCACGACGACCACACGCGCCCAACACGAGCCCATAACCAACCAAAATAACAAAACGCCCTAAGAAACAAGAAACTTGATAAAAA
>JAUMHN010009962.1:0-10050 GCA_032360265.1 Heliamphora ciliata | reverse complement strand
AAAATCCATATTTATCGCAAATACAACCAATCGGTATGATACTAGCATCCCAACCCAAGTGTAGTGAGGTAAGTAAAGTCATAGCCCAAGAGATAATAAATTTGATAAAAATGTTTAATATTGATGAAAATGTCCTTTTTAAAAGCATTTGGTCAAAAACGGTTGAAAAATGGTTAAAAAAATTTGACATACCCTCACTATTTTAATCATAACTTTTTCTACAAAAATAATTTTCTTATTAGAGTAGTCTTGTTGGAAAGAGAACTTTCGGGGCTTCAATTTGAGTTTAAGAACGATCCAATTCGGAGTCCGGATGAGGGAGATATTATTGAACAAAGTTGACCCTGCGCAGTCAGTCCGCTTGAGCGGACGTCGGGCACTCGAGCGCCCAACTCTTTGCCAGTTGAGTGCTCGAGTGGACAGGGCTCCGCTCGAGCGCGCAGGTACCCGAGAAAACTCTAAATTTGCCTATGTTTTCAGTTTCAAGCCCCAATATACATTTTCTTCACAGTTATACTTCAAATTTCTAGTTTCAAACCCAAATCATCGAATTAGAAGTCTCACAAACACTTTTTATACCACAAATCTTCAAACACCATGCTTAATTACTTCTCAAAAATCCCCTTTTCATAAAACCCAATTCAACTTAAACACACCTCTCAAATTCTTCATATCTCATATGAAATTAACTAGATCTTTACTCATGCAAGTAAAATATCAACCCAAATCATATCAAACATATGAGAGAATTTAGATCCTACCTCGGATTTGCTCAATAGCTTGAAATTTCTTCAATTTCTCCCTCCTAGGGTTTTGATGTTGATAGATCTTGGCTCGTTGGTGCTCGAACTTCCATCTCCTTGCTCCAAAGCTTGATTTCCAACCTTAATTATTCCCAATCTAGCTTCAATCCTTCAATTTCCATGGTGGAGGGTTAGGTTTTTAGGTGGGACATGGTTTTCTCTCTCTAACAAGAAGAAGAGGAGAAGAGGAGGAGAAGAGAAATGAGGGCTATCTCACGTTGCTGGAGGGGAGCTCAATATATATATACATACTCTCAACTTTTCTCTAATGTTCTAAAATTATCCATGCATTTCCCGATAGTCCGCTCAAGCGGACCACCACCGCTCGAGCGGTGACCCCTGAAGCCGAATTCTACAAAATTATTTAAATTTCAACTTAAACCTCCAACTTCACTCACCTTTAAATATTTCAATTTATCCATTGACATAGCCATATCAATATCGTTCGTTGCCTTATAGCTCAATATCACCTTCACATATTATTAATTCCACTGTAAATGAACAAAGTTTTATAACACCCACGCCCAAATTTAATTCCATCTCCTCACTTAACCGAAGACATAAAATCAAAAAAAATAAATAAATACGTATCAGGCCGTTACAGTTAAAGTATGGTTATCTGGGCAGTTCGATATGAAAGACTTACGAGAAGCCAGTCACATCCTTGGGATCAAGCTTATGCGAGATCAGAAATAAAAGATGTTGAGCTTATCACAAGCAAAGTATATCGATGATATCCTTGCTCATTTTAGCATGCAGGATTCCAAGAAAGGCTTTCTCCCTTTCAGGCAAGGAATCACTCTATCGAAGGATCAGTGTCTTAAGACACCTGATGAGATAGAGAGGATGAAGGCGGTTCCTTATGCTTCAGCAGTAGAAAGCCTTATGTATGCTATACTTTAAACTAGACCCGACATCTGCTTTGTCGTTAGCATGGTTAGCAGATCTCAGTCTAACCCAGGGCAGGAGCATTGCACTGCAGTAAAGAATATATAATCAAGTACCTGAAAAGAACTAAGGATTATTTGTTAGTTTACCAGGCAGACAGTTTAGTACCTTTGGGGTACACAGATTCAGATTTTCAGTCAGACATAGCGTTTGCATTAGAAAACAACCTTGCAGATCCTTTACAACGAGCTTACTGGATAAGACTTTTGATAGTCATGTAGAGGGCATGGGAGTCTGATGTATGGAAGCATGGTTTTGAGTATAAGTGAGAGATTGTTAGGGTTAATATACTGAAAATCATATTTTTAGTATTTAATTTTATTTTTAATAAAATTAATTTTTTTATTTTATGAGAATCTTTATGAGTAATGTATGTATATTATTTCTTTAATATTATGCATGGTTGTCCGATATTCTGTATAGTATTTAATCTAGTGTGTAGAGTATGACTTATACACAGAAGATCAGATTTTAGGTTCTTGTAAAATATAGGTTTTATGTTCACAGTTTAGATGGAAATGGACATACCATTGGTACGACTGTGACACAGAGTTTTAGTAGGCTTGTCTTGGTTACAGGGATTAGATAATAGCGTCGTCTATTGTTCCGACTCTCTGTGTCAGTACACTTTGTGTGTATTGAACGGGACATTTGGGATAATTAATTTTGTACTGACTATAGAAATTAATTCACACCCCAAGGTTATTATAAATACTGCTTATCCTCTTAATCCTGATATAATTATTGATTTGCGTATATTTAATATTTGTTGTTTTGATTTATTAGAGGGTGCGATTTTATATGGATCTATATTCCCAGTGAGTTGGATAGCGGTATTATTTATATGGAAAATATTAATTATTAACGGAATCGATGTCCCGATAGATTGGGATTGACGATACCCTCTTAAGGATGCTTATAAGTTTTGACTAGGCCAAACCCTGCAGGTGCATTTGATTATCCGGTGGTCAAATAAGTTAAGCGGAAGGGTTTAAGGTATATTAAGATACCCATTAAATTAAATTATCTGTAATTAAATTTAATTAGCGGGTATGAAAAATATTAATGTGGGAAGAAATTGTAAGCATTTAATAACAGGAACTCAATGCAAGAAGGTCTTGAGATTATGGGTCAGAGTGCAATTATAGTTCTTCAGTGGTGTGTACTGTAATTCAGTATTTTATGAAAATTGCAGAAATCGCTGCATGTCTTTCCATAATTACAGAAACCTCTAGTAGGTGTCTATGTTCCACTGGAAATTTAATTCATAATTACTCCCCAGATCCCTGCTGTAGCCCTATATATATGCGGGTAGGCTGAACTAGTTTTTGATGATTTTTTTTCATTATTATTATGATATTATTTTTGTCTTTTAAGACTTAAATCTATCGAGGTTCTACCGATACGAGTTCTCGGAGGATCGTAGCCCACACTACGTTCGAGATCGCGTAAGAGAATACAGTAGAAGATCTTATAGGAGTTTCAACTCAGAATAAAGTCGTAGTTGATGATTAGATCGACAAAAGATATTCTTTTAAATTAACTTTGATTGCACGAGTTTTATTTTGATCGTTCTTCATCAAAAGTTTTATCTGGAGCCCGTTTTGCTGTTTTCCCGTCTAATTAATTTTTTACTGAAAATCGTTTACAAGAACAATGATCTTGGCAGTATTGCCTCCAACACTTCAACCTTTCATTCTTTGTCTTGTTCCGAAAGCTTATTGCCAAAGTGTTTGAAATTTGCATCATGGCTTCCACTTTATGTATTTGATTGTGTTAGATATATATTTTCTGTAAGCTCAATTTGCACAATTAGATACATAGGTTTGTTATCATCAAAATGGTTATTGAAGCCTTGTTAGGCCAATAATCTCTCCCTTTTTGATGATGACAAACATAGAGCAAAAAGTAATGTAGGAGTTTAAATGAAGCTCTCCCTATCAATAAGCATGTAATAATAAATTTGAAATACTCCCCCTTATAATATGCATAGATGTGAAGATAATCATTTCAATACTTTTAAGCATCTTTTTCAAAGGTTAATCCTTTTCAATCATTCATATGAAATATGCAATATCTATTCATGCAATATCCAACGAGTCATGAGATAAACTAAAACAATCATTCACATAACATAACATCATCCAAAAGTTTAAGAGTGAGTAGCATAAGTACATGATAATTATCATTACAAATACATGTTCTCATCAAAAGATAAAGATGCTTTCCTTTTTGCTCACTTGTTTCTCCACCTTTTGGCATTATAAAAAAGAAACGGAGCTAGAGGTAGCCTCAGCATCGTAGGGAGGAATGCCTAAAGCATCGTCAATGCGAGTAAGGCAAGTGTGGACCTGTGCAAACTATTTGTCAACTCACTTTGTGAACGACTTTACCATTTTCTTTAAAAATGATTGAGTGGATGGATCAAGGGCAGGAGCAGGAGTAGCAGTAGCAGTAGGACCAGATGGAGGAGTAGTAGGAGATGGTGCATCAGCCTATGCATAGGCGGCATCCTCATCATCTTCTCCTTACACAACTGGAGGTGCGTCCCTATAAGTCTTGTGTTTCCATTCACCATTTTGGAGACGATAGTCCATTTGCTTTAGGGTGGTAGCAGTGAGAAAGTCATAAGCTTTAGGACGCATTAGAAATGGAAGGTCGAGGCATTTTTCCATGAAGATGCACCATAATATAAAGTAGTCAAGATATGAAATGTAGGTGCGAGATCACATTTAATCGGCACGACATCATATTTTAATTTAAAGTTTTGAAGTTTTTATTTCATATATAAAATTTGTGCACAACTACTCGCAACCACATATTCGGCTTCAGCGATAGATAAGGCTACATAATTTTTTTTCTTGGAAAACCATGAAACAAGTGATTTACCTAGGAAATGACAAGTGCCACGAGTGCTTATGTGATCTATTGTGCAACCAGCAAAATCTGTATCTGAATAACTAATCATTTCAAAGGATGTGAACTTAGGATACCATAAACCTATGTCTATGGTGCCAATTAAATATCTTAGAATTCTTTTTACTGCGGTTAAGTGTGATTCTTTAGGACATGCTTGATATCGTGCACACAGACACACACTAAACATTATGTCAGGTCTACTTGTAGTTAAATACAATAAACTACCAATCATACCGCAATAGAGCTTAGTGTTTATTGGTTTCTTTTTTTGGTTAATTATGTCTACAGGTTTCCCTTGCTTGTCTTTGTCAAGTTTGATTGAGGGACTCATTGGGTGTGAGACCCGAACCCGTCTCTTTTTGAGACTTATGTATATATGATGTGTGATTTACTCGTTTTGATGCATGTTTATGTTTATCTGACCGTGGGGTCATATCCTCCACGGTCTTCTGCTTCTTCGCCACCCGTAGCTTCAACGGGACGGTCGGATCAGAGGATGCTTTGTCATAGATGCCCGCGACTGGGACATCGTGCAGCAGAGTGCAGGAGTACAGTGCCTGGTCATGCATAGTTGCAGTCGCAGGCGCCAGAGAGAGGACCACCAATATGTTTTGAGTGTGGGCAGACTGGGCACATCCGGAGGAACTGTCCTCAGGGAGGGAGCATTCAAAGTACAGCAGGAGCTCTAGCTGCTTCATCTAGCCAGGAGAGATAGATGTACCAGTAGCCTAGAGCTCAGATGTCCAGATTTACAGAGGGGGGTACATCAGTACAGTCAGGTAGACAGTCGGCCATTCAAAGCCGCAGTGGACCGGCCAGAGCTAACGTTCTTGCAGATCCTAGTTCTTCTAGAGCACCGGTTGGTTCCGATGCTGCTGCTACCACCTCCGTGATCAGAGGTACTCTTCTAGTCTTCAGATCATGGGCCAGTGTTCTTACCGACACTGGAGCATCACATTCGTTTATATCTGCTTCTTTGCATCTGCTTTTGGGTTAGAGATTGGCTGGTTGGGTAGTACCATGTGCGTAGAGACCTCGGTGAGCGGGAGTGTGAAGTTGAGCCTTGTCTGCAGGTCCTGTGTGTTGGAGGTCGCCGATCGTTGCTCAGAGTTTGATCTTTTTATTCTAGACATGATTGCGTTCGACGTCATCCTAGGGATGGACTGGCTGACCACCTATCGTACGTTCATCGATTATGATCGACGGAGGGTAATGATCTGTACACCGACGGGAGATTGCTTTTGTTTTGTGGGAGACCACGATGTGGGTTTGAGGTCTATGCCAGGTGTTCTGCGAAACCAGGGCAACCTGGGTTTCCTTTTCTTAGCTCTTATGTTGGATGAGGTAGTTGGGGTACGAGGAGAGTTACCTCCGATGGTGTGCGACTATCCTGATGTCTTTCTTGATGACATGGTTGAGTTACCGTTGAGCCGGGAGGTAGAGTTCTCTATTGATCTAGTTCCCGGAGCTGCTCCCATATCTATACCGTCCTATCGCTTTGCACCTGCTGAGTTGCGTGAACTCAAGGTACAGTTACCGGAGTAACTTGACAGGGGATTTATACGTCCGAATACTTCTCCGTGGGGAGCCCCTACTCTTTTTGCAAAGAAGAATGATGGATCTTTGCGGTTATGTATCGATTACAGGAAGCTAAACCAAGTGATAGTAAAGAACAAGTATCTGATGCCGAGGATAGATGACTTGTTTGATCAGTTGAGGAATTCGAGCTACTTCTCGAAGATTGACTTGAGATCGGGATATCACCAGTTGAGGATTAGGGACGAGGACATAGCGAAGACCGCTTTTAGGACTCGCTATTGTCACTATGAGTTTCTGGTCATGTCGTTCGGTCTGACGAAAACACCAGCTACATTCATGGATTTGATGAATCGGATCTTCCATCTTTATTTGGGTAGTTTTGTAGTAGTGTTTGTGGATGATATTATAATATATTCACCCACTACAGAGGCGTATGAGGATCATTTGAGGATCGTGCTACAGACCTTGAGAGAGCACCGCTTGTACGCGAAGTTTGAGAAGTGCGAGTTCTGGATGACTGAGGTGAGATTTTTGGGTCATGTGGTGTCGACAGACGGGGTAGCTGTGGATTCGTCAAAGACTGATGCTGTGACAGGTTGGGAACGACCGAAGAGTGTCTTCGAGATACGTAGTTTTCTGGGTCTAGCCGGCTACTATAGACGGTTCGTGAAGGACTTTGCTAGACTCGCTGCACCGATGACACACTTGACGCGGAAGGGAGTTGTGTTTGCTTGGAGTGAGTCTTGTGAGTCAGCTTTCCAGGAGCTGAAGACGAGGTTGACCAGTCCGTCAGTGTTGATCATTCTAGAGTGAGGCATGGGATATACTGTGTACTGTTATGCATCACATGACGGACTTGGATGTGTTCTGATGCAGGAGGGTAAGGTTGTAGCCCACGATTCTCGACAGTTGAAGACGCACAAGTAGAACTATCCTACGCATGACTTGGAGTTGGTAGCCGTGGTCTTTGCCTTGAAGACATGGCGTCACTATCTTTATGGTGAGCATTTTGAGATTTTCTCCGATCACAAGAGTTTAAAATACTTATTTTCACAGAAGGGACTTGAACTTACGCCAGTGGCGGTGGATGGAGTTGTTGGAGAATTATGACTTTGACTTACAATACCATCCAGGGAAGGCCAATGTGGTGGTAGACGCTCTCAGTAGGAGATCTCACGGGTCGTTAGCTTCTGTGGCTATATGTGAGTGGGACATGCTTGCAGATGTTGGGGAGTTTGATTTGTGTGTCAGGGAAATTGAGATGGGTGCTACCTTATTTTCTGTAGTTACTCGACCAGCGTTGATAGTATGTGTGCTAGAGGTCCAGTAGATGGACCAGGAGGCTCAGATGATACGAGACCGCGTTGCTAGTGGCGAGGATTCAACAGGATGGATTGTGGGTTCTGATCAGAGTCTAAGGTTGGCAGGCAAGTTGTTTGTGCCAGAGTTATGCCGAGCTGTTCTTTTACATGAGTGTCATCATTCTCCTCTTGCCGTGCATCCTGGAGGCACGAAGATGTATCATGACCTACGTCATCAGTTCAATTGGACAGGGATAAAGCGAGATGTGTTCCGATTTGTTTCTCGATGCCTCACCTATCAGCAGGTAAAGGCCGAACATTAGAGACCGGCAGGATTGCTACAATTGTTGCCTATATCAGAGTGAAAGTGGAAGCATGTCACGATGGACTTTATGTCAGGACTTCCTCAGTCACCTAGGGGACACGACGCCGTGTGGGTTGTGGTTGATAGGTTAACGAAGTCTACACAATTTCTCCCCATCCGAGTGAGGGATTCGGTGGAATGACTGAGTAACTTGTACGTCAGGGAGATAGTCAGATTGCACGGAGTGCCAGTATCCATTGTTTCAGACCGAGACCCGCGCTTCACTTCACGTTTTTAGCAGAGTCTGCAGGAGGCCTTGGGGACAAACTTGATGTTCAGTACTGCTTTTCACCCCCATACGATTTGCCAATCGAAGAGGACTATACAGATTCTGGAGGATATGCTGAGGTCTTGTGTCCTTGACTTCAGAGGTTCATGGGAGGATCATCTACCTTTAGCACAGTTTATATATAATAATAGCTATCAGTCTAGTGTTGGGATGGCACCGTATGAGGCTTTGTATGGTAGACCGTGTAGATCGCCCATATGTTGGACAGATGTGGGAGAGACCACAGTCTTGGGACCTGACATGGTGCGAGAGACGACAGAGAAGGTTACTGTGATTCACCAACACCTAGTGATAGCTTAGAGGCGCCAGAAGAGTTATGTAGATCAGAGGAGGCGACCTTTGGAGTTTGCAATGGGGGATCATGTGTTTCTAAAGGTCTCACCACGTAGAGGTTTGATGAGATTTGGTCGTAGCGGGAAGCTATCACCGCGTTTCATTGAACCTTTTGAGATTCTTGATAGGATTGGAGAGGTGGCTTACCGTTTGGCATTCCCACCTCAGTTAGCATCTGTGCATAATGTGTTCCACATTTCCATGCTTCGGAGGTACGAGCCTGATCCTCCACACGTCTTAGATTGAGCTGAGCTGCGGATTGATGAGGATGCCACTTATGAGGAGCGTCCAGTGAGGATTCTTGATACAAAGGAGCAGAAGTTGCGAGGCAGAACAATTTCTTGTGTCAAGGTCCTATGGCATCATCACGGGGTTGAGGAACCGACGTGGGAGCTCGACTGTGGGATGCATGCTAGATATCCAGATCTGTTTACCTCGTGATCTTGTAGTGAATTTCGGGGGCAAAATTCCTTAAGGGGGGAGAGTTGTGAGACCTGAACCCGTCTCTTTTTGAGACTTATGTATATATGATGTGTGATTTACTCGTTTTGATGCATGTTTATGTTTATCTGAGCATGCGGGGTTGGTTCTCAGGGTTGTAAGGAGTTACCGTGCAAATTTCAAAATTTAAAAAAGAAGAAGATATTTTCGAGATATTTTGACTATAAATATCTTATGTGAGATATTTTCATCAAAATATCTCCTCCTCTCTCTCTATCTTTAAACTCACCAAATGCTCTGCCTTCTCTCTAACTTCTCGGGGGACGGGGCTTGGTTTTTGATAAACCAACTGCTGATCCATAGTATCGACATCGAGGTCTACACATCTATCTAGACAGAATTCCATTCCGGAGGTTTTGCACGTGGATCGAGACGTCAAGTTTTGAACTCACCGAGGTAGGATCCTAGACTGTATAACTGTTAGAGGGTACTACATGTAATCCTACGTGTTTCTACCATTTTAAAACGCTTGAAAAGTGATTTATGTATCAAATTCAATTTTGGGTTAAAACTGTTTTTCGGCGCTCGATTGGATGAAATCGAAAGAGGGAATTACCTTTCGAGGTTTTACGATAGTCCTAAGCTAGGGGATGCTTGTGGATATCAAAAATAGGAGTGTTGAGGTTTGATTTGAGGTTGGAACACCAAAATCGTAGCTCAAAAACATGATCTAAGAAAGTTCAGTCGACGGAACCTATGAGTTCAGTCGACTAGATCATCATGTGGGAGGTTCAGTCGACTGGACCTAGGAGGTCAGTGGACTGAAATAGCTTCTGTTTTGTGTTTCATTTCTAGTGTGTTTTTCAGTCGACTGGAGGGTGAGTCTAGTCGACTGAACCTGGACTATTTTGGGAAAATGAAGAGTTTTGGTTCAAGTTTTCCTCATGCGATGCCTATCCGAGGTTTTTATGAAATTCTATGGTTTCAAAGGGGTGTTTGAGGTTTTCAAAAGGATGGTTTGAAAATGGAGTCTTGAGAATTTTCAAAACGTGTTGGTTGAAGGTTTGGAGCTAGCCCTCGGGGTTGAGTCTCAACTTCTAAAACGTTTTGGGT
>JAUMHN010009952.1:0-10051 GCA_032360265.1 Heliamphora ciliata | reverse complement strand
ATTTATGGAGGGTTTTCCCTGGAAATCAATGGCCACTCATGGCTGTTGGTTTCCAGACTTCAATTGCAATTGAATGGCCAATTCAATTGTAATTGATTCAGCTATTGAAATCTGAATTTCAATGGCCAATGAAATTCACAGATTCCAACACTAAATTCATAAGTTATCTTTTAAGATTAAGGTTGTTCAGGTTCTGCCCGTACCAGTTCTCGAAAGATCATAACCCACACTACGTTTGGGAATCGCATCGGGAATACAGTAGAAGGTTTGACCGGAGCTTTAACTCGGGAATTAAAGTTTGTAGTTGAAGAATCGACCAAAAGGTATTCATCTGAATTAACTGTGGTGGTGGGCGTTTTATTTTTGATCGTTCGACATCAAAAAAATTTTATTTGGAGCCTGTTTTGACAATTGCTGGTCTAATTTTATTTTTTCGAAAAATCGTTTACAAATCAATGATCTTGACAGTTTGCCTCCAACAATTTGTGTCAGAGCCATTTTGATTTTGTTTTCGCTTAATCGAGGGGCCAAGTAGATTTAGAACTGTGCTAATTTTGTTTTGCAGGTATTCTAATATCGATTTTATAATCGTTATTTTATTTATGTTTGATTAAATAGTTGAATAATAATTTAATTAATTTTTTAATCACGAGAGTTGATCGTGATAGTTTAAACTTTTTAATTCGAATGTGAGCCTTTGAGACATATATTTTTAGATGTAAAAACTTTTATTTATTTTTAAATATTATTTAAAATATTTAAGGATATATTTGAATATCCAAAAATACGAAGAATAGGTGGCGGCATAACCGGCGGTGGTTTCTGATTTTTTGGGCTACGGATCACGGTAGTTTTTACATGATTTTACTACTATGTTTTTGGTAAATTTTTGTAGATTTTATGCATTAAAAACAGTAGCAAAATAGGTTTCAAAATAACCGGAAAAAACTAACAAAAATAGCCACCATCGACGGCTTCGCCGGCGGCGGTTCGGGGTCAATTTTGATGATTTTTTAAGATATTTTTGTAACTATTTTTTAAGTATTTTTTGGGCATAATACAGCAGTAGAACTGACTAGAAAAACAGTTTAAAATAATAAAAAAATCAAAGGCAAAAATAGCACAGAAAAATCGACAACAAGCGACAGTTTTTCGGCGGCGGCACCGGGCTGTTCAGGGCTATTTTTGAGGCTTTTTCAGGTTTATTCTTGAGGCATTCTTCAAGAAAATATGTTGCTAGATATCAGTACTAAAAAAAGAGGTAACGGGAACCAAAACGATCACGAAAAAAGGCCCAACAGGCGGCGGCACAAGGGCATGCGACATGGCTGTTTCAGCGGCCATCAAAAGCTATTTTTTGAGTTGTTTTTCAACTGGGGTTTTTACAAAAAATAATATTTTTCAAAAGCTATTTTTTAGAAAAAATGGGATCCAGAACGGAGTTTGGGAGAGGCGGCAAAAGCCGCTTGAACCTGCGGCGCCAGCAACGCCGGTGGTCTGGCGGTGGTGGTGCTATTTCGGGGTTGTTTGGCCGGTGTTTTCTGATATCTTCGAGGATCGGGAGTGTTGTATATGTATAGCAATGCATATCGAGGAATTCTGATGTAACTTGGATGCAAGAAGCTGATTCAAAAAAGGATTGAAAAATTACGACTTATCTTTGAACAGGAAACTGAAACTCATAAGAGTTTTAGTTTGATCATAAAATCAGGATATATACATGTCTTGCATTTATATTCATTTAAACTGCGTGGATGATATATATCTATTTTATTTATTTATATTAATTTCATTAATTCAAGAAAATTCAATTTTAATTAATATTTTGTAATGGAAAATAAAATTAAGTTTCTTTTAATTAAACGATTTTAATTAAATAAAAATTTTTTTAGATATTTTATTTTTTTACAAAATAACACGTTTATGATGATTTTTTATTAAATCGGATATTTTTGAAAAACGTGAAAATTAAATTTGAATTTTAGATTAATTAAATGAAAAAATATTTAATCTTAATAAATTATTTTTTCAAAAAATGTGTAACGTAAAAATAAAATATTTGAATACCTTTAATAACTACTTTAACTGTAAAACTAAAGAAAAAACTATGCATTTATCGGTTATTTTATTTGCTACGCATTAAAATATGAAAATATAGTTTGACAAACCGGAATCTTTTTGATCGTGTACACAAAAATATATTTTAGAATCTTTTGGATCGTGTGTTTTTTAAAATTAATAAATTTATTCTAATTAAATAATTTTTTATACCCCTCAAAATATTTTAAAAATCTAAGTGGGAGAGAAAATTTATTTACAGATAAATCTCGCGATCTCCATCACCAGTTCGTAGGTGATGTAATTAATTCTGCGTGTTGACAGTAAAGCCTTCCTCCCCATCGAACAGAATTAATTACAGTATCGCCGGTATGAGCATTCTTTAGGGATAATTTTGGATAATTGTTAGTGTGGATCACTTCTTCATTTGAAGGGTTCATTGCGAAACAATTGATTTGGAATTAGGTGGTGGTTAACACTTAGCTGTAAATAATAATATCATTTTCATCTGAGTCACTGCTATTATTTATTGGATCGAAACTATGTCAGTTATTTAATTTTACTTGGTATGGTCTGTTGCCTAGATAGTAAAATTAATACGAATTCGCCTATCTGGATAAACGATGGATAGTAGACGTCCTCCCATCGAGGCATGCTATTCACAGAGTACCAGGCTGCTGGCGATTTTTTTTAAATGGTAGAGGGAACCAATTTTAAAATAAATTCAAAATCTTGCTAATCATAATTAACGGTTATTTTTAATTATGTAATTCTCAAGATTAAAATGATTTTCAACCTACTCGCGTCAATACTGAAATAGAACAAACTAATAGGACCAAACTATGTAGAATAGAAAAGAAATTTGGACATTGTCTTAACTGCTGAGGACTACAAATTTGTATTGACTAAAATTTATCCACCAGTACCTAATGAGAGGATGACTGAACAGGAAACTCGGACCCATCAGAAGTGGCAGAAAGTTGATTAGATGGCTCACTGTTATATTTTGGCTTCAATGTCAAATGTATTGTAGCATCAGTATCAGTCTATACCCAGTGCCTATGACATGATTATGAACCTCAAAAAAATATTTGGAGATCAAAATAGTGCTGCTAAGTAGGTGGCCATGAAGTCTCTTATGAATACAAGCATGGTTGAAGGCACCCTAGTTAGGGATCATGTTCTGAGGATGATCAGTTTTCTGAATGAACTAGAGATCCTATGAGCTAAAATTGATAGGAAAACCCAGGTCGATATCATACTCCAGTCATTACCTGATTCTTCCTGAATTAATCTATAAATAAACTCAGCTTTTCATTGGCAGAACTTCTTAAAGAACTTTAAGCAGCCGATGGTGTTCTTTGGAAGCCAGGTACTATGCATGTGGTTGAAAAAGGTTCTTCATCTAAGTTGAAAGGCAAGAAGAAGAAAAAAGATTCAAAAACAAGGAGGCACAAGTCCAAAAATAGTTAAGGGGCCAAAAGCTGATGTGAAGAAGCCAAAAGGCAAGTGTTATCACTGTAACCAGTTTAGGCATTGAAAAAAGTAGTGTTCAATTTTTCTCAGTAAGCAGAACAAACCAGATAATCATGTTCACTAGTGGTCAAAGCATATTTAGCGGTGTTATCTACAGATACCTGGTGTGTAGATACGGGAGCCACTAATCATGTTTGCAATTCTTTGTAGGAGTTTCAAAAAATCAGGCAGCTCAGTGATGGATAAATATACCTACGTATGGGCAATAATACAAGGGTGACAGCAGTTGCAGTAGGAGATGTCACTCTCAATTTTAGTAGATATAGGATTTTACTTTTAAAAGATTGTCTTTATGTACATTTAATTAGAAAAAATTTAATTTCGATTTCTAGTTTAATAAATAAAAAATATTCTGTTCATTTTAATGACTCTGTGGTTGTTAAGAAAATTAAATATTTTATTTATTCTGGTACATTGGTGGATGATCTATATGTTATATCTCCTATCTCTCCTACACTATAACTAACTGAACTGAATAACACATCTAATTTACCATATAAGAGAAAGTCTAATTTTTAATGAACCAAACATTTCTTTGGTACTTACGCTAGGGTCATATTAATCCAAAAAGGATAAATAGACTGGTAGAAGATGGACCTTTCGATTCATTGAAAGTTGAGGCATTTCCAGTCTGTGGGTCGTGCTTAGAGGGTAAGATGACTACGAGGTCATTTTCGGCCAAAGGCTATAAAGTTAAAGAACCGTTGGAACTGGTTTATTCTGATGTGTGTGGTCTTTTGACAATCCGGGCTAGAGGTGGCTTTGAGTACTTCGTCAGTTTCATTGATGACTACTCAAGGTATGGATACATTTACCCGATGTACCGTAAGTTTAAATGCTTTGAAAAATTCAAAGAATTCAAGGCGGAGGTGGAGAAGCGTCTGGATAAAAGTATCAAATCACTACGATCCGATTGTGGTGGGGAGTACCTCTTTAGAGAGTTTAGGGACTACTTATCATCAGAAGGGATTATGTCCCAGTTTACTGCACTAGATACTCCGTAGCAGAATAGTGTAGCAGAAAGAAGAAATAAGACTCTTATGAAAATGATAAGATCAATGATGAGTTATTCAGCATTATCCGATTCATATTGGGGACTCACATTAGAGACAACGGCTTATATTTTGAACTTGATACCTTCTAAGTCAGTACCTTGTACTCGCATAGAATTGTGGACTGGGCGTAAGCCTAGTCTGAGACATATTCAAATTTAAGGGTGTCCAGCACATGTGCTGAAAGGGAACGCGGGTAAGTTGGAACTGAGAATAGAAGTTTATTTTTTTGTGGGGTATCCCAAGTGAACGAAGGGTGGCTTATTTTATAATTCTAAGGATCAAAAAGTCATTGTTAGCACCAATGCCCAATTCTTAAAAGATGATTATATTATGAACTACATGCCAAAAGTAAAATTGTTCTAGAAAAAATGAGAAAATATCAGTAGAACGGAAGAGGAACCACAAGTCACTGATATCCCATTGTCTCGTCGTAGTGAGAGGATTATCAAGACAGGTGCATATCATGAGCAGGGTACTACCATTAACATGCCTAACGAGCATGTGAGTAATGGTGCACATGGATCTAATTCTGTGTAGCGTGTTACTGCTAGTACACAGATGCAGGTAGTGCCTTGTCGTAGTGTGAGGGTTATTTGTCAACCCGATCGGTATATATTCTTAGGAGAGTCTTTTGACAGGATCCTGACAGAACTGGATACCGAACCTTGTAACTACAATGAAGCACTCCAGGACAAAGATGCAGATCTTTGACAAAAAGTTATGAATTCAAAGATGAAATCTATGTATTCTAATCAGGTTTGAGAACTTGTAGAACCACCTGAAGGGATAAAATTCATCGGATGTAAGCGGATATACAAGAGAAAGAGAGGAGTAGATGGAAAGGTTGAAATTTTCAAAATTAGGCTTGTTGCAAAAGAGTTTACTCAAAAAGAAGGAATCGATTATGAGAAAATTTTTTCACCAGTAGCCATACTTAAGTCTATCTGGATTCTCTTATCTATTGTGGCTCATTTCGATTATGAAATTTGGAACATAGATGTTAAGACAACTTTTCTTAACGGAAGTCTTGACGAGTGTATCTATATGGTACAATCAGACGGTTTCATAGCAAAGTGCAAGGAGCACATGTTGTGCAAGCTTAAGAGATCTATTTATGAACTTAAGAAGGCATTGAGGTCTTGGAATACTCAGTTTAATCAAGCTATTAAGTCTTATGATTTTGATCAGAGTCCAGATAAGTCATGTGTGTACAAGAAGCGTGACAAAAGCGTGGGAGTCTTTTTAGTACTTTATATAGATGATATCTTGCTTATCGAAAACGATGTGGGGGTGTTATCTTCGGTAAAAATATAGTTATCTAGGCAGTTTGATATAAAGAACTTGGGAGAAGCCAGTCACATTCTTGGGATCAAGCTTTTGCGAGATCGGAAACAAATGATGTTGGGCTTATCATAATAAAGTATATCGATGATATCCTTGCTCATTTTAGCATGTAGGATTCTAAAGAAGAGTTTCTCCTTTTCAGGCATGGAATCACTCTATCCAAGGATCAGTGTCCTAAGACACTTGATGAGACAGAGAAGATGAAGGTAGTTCCTTATGCTTCGGTAGTAAAAAGCCTAATGTATGCTATGCTTTGTACTAGACTCGACATCTGCTTTGCCGTTGGCATAGGTAGCAGAAATGAGTCTAACTCAAGGCAGGAGCATTGGATTTTGGTAAAGAATATAATCAAGTACCTGAAAAGGACTAAAGATTATATGTTAATTTACCAGGCAGACAGTTTAGTACTTTTAGGGTACACAAACTCAAATTTTTAGTCAGATAAAGATTCTCGTAAGTTTATCTCGGGATATATCTTTACCTTAAGAGGTGGAGCTATAAGTTGGAGGAGTATCAAGCAGTCCTGCATTGCTAATTACACCATGGAGGTCGAGTATGTGGCAGCTTCTGAAGCAGCCAAGGAGGCGTTTGGCTTAGGAACTTCCTGTTAGATCTAGACGTGGTGCCTTCAGTTCAGTATGCTATTACACTTTATTGTGACAATAGCGGAGCAGTTGCAAACTCAAAGGAGCCAAGAGTACACAAGAAAGGAAAGCACATTGAATGTAAGTATCACCTGATACGAGAGATTGTACAGATGGATGATGTTATTGTGATCAAGATTATATCAAGGGACAACCTTGCAGATTCTTTTACAAAGAGCCTTCTGGCTAAAACTTTCGATAGTCATGTAGAGGGTATGGGAGTCAGATGTACGACAACGTGACTTCGAGTATAAGTGGGAGATTGTCAGAGTTATATACTAAAAATCATAGATCTTATTTTGGTTTTAGTATTTAATTTTATTTTTAATAAAATTATTTTTCATTTTATGAGAATCTTAATAAGCAATGCATGCAATATCATTAATTTAATGTTATGCATAGATATCCTTTATTCTGTACAGTATTTAATCTAGTGTGTAGAGTACGGATTACATACAGAAAACCAGATTATAAGTTTTTCTAGAATATAAGTTTTGGTTCACAGTTTAGATGAAAATGAATAAACTATCGGTATAATTGTAGCACAGAGTTTTAGTAGGCCTGTCTTGATTACGGAGGACGGATAATAGCGTCGTCTATTATTCTGATTCGCTATGCTAGTACACCTTGTGTGTATTGAATAGGACTACATTTGGGTAATTAATTTTATACTGACTATATATATTAATTCATACCCCAAAGTTATTATGAGTGCTTACGCTCTTAATTTTGAAATAATTATTATTTGCGTATATTTAATATTCATTATTTTGATTCATTAGTGGATGCAATCTTTTATGGGTCTATAGTTCTGGTGAGTTGAATAGCGGTATTAATTATGTAGTGAATATTAATTATTGATGAAATTCACATCCCGATTGTTCGGGATTGACGATACCCCCTTAAAGAAGCTTATAAGTTTTGACCGGGCCAAACCCTATACGTGGATTTGATTATTCGGCAATCAAATAAGTTAAGCGGAAGGGCTTAAAGATTTTTAAATATGCCGATTAAACTAAATTATCAGTAATTAAATTTAATTGGCGGGTATCAAAAATCTTAACGTGGGGAGATGAGTTAAGTATTTAATAACAAGAGCTCAATGCAAATTGGTCTTGAGATTATGGATAAGAGTGCAGTTACAGTTCTTTAATGGTGCGAACTGTAATTTAGTATTTTATGAAAATTACAGAAACTGCTGTAAGATTTTCATAATTACAGAAACCGCTGAGATGTTTACATATTTGTGAAAACCGCTGGATGGGTATCTGGATTACACTAGAAGTCTATATCATAATTACTCCACAGGTCTTTATTGTAACCCTATAAATATGTGGGTAGGTAGAACCAAATTCATAAGTTATCTTTCAAGACTAAGGTTGTCTAGGTTCTGTCGGTACCAGTTCTCGAAGGATCGTAACCCACACTACATTTGAAAATCGTATCGGGAATACAGTAGAAAGTCTAACTGGAGCTTCAACTTAGGAAATCAAAGTTCGTAGTTAAAGAATCGACCAAAAGGTATTCATTTGAATTAACTGTGGTGGCATGGGTTTTATTTTTGAGCGTTCGACTGTTGGAGGCAAACTGCCAAGATCATTGATTTTGGAAATAATTTTTCAAAAATAAAAACTAGACGGGCAATCGATAAAACAGGCTCCATATTAAAACTTTTGATGTCGAAAGATCAAAATAAAACTCGTGCCACCACACTTAATTTAAGAAGAATACCTTTTCAGTCGATTTTGTAACTACATACTTTTGATTCCGAGTTGAAACTCCGGTCAGACCTTCTACTGTATTCCCTGATTCGATTCCCGAACGTAGTGTGGGCTACGATCTTTTGAGAACTGGTGCCGACAAAACATGGCCAACCTTAGTCTTGAAAGATGAGTTATGAATATGGTTCAGACTATCCGCATATTTATATGACTACAGTAGGGAGTTGTGGAGTAATTATGATATAGACTTCAAGTGTAACCTAGATATGTATTCAGCAATTTTTGCAATTATGCATAACTCTCAGCGGTATTTGTAATTATGAAAATCTTGCAGCGATTTCTACAATTTTCATAAAACACTAAATTACATTTCATAGCATTAAAGAACTGTAATTGCACTCTAAGTCATAATTTCAAGACCAACTTTCATTCGGCTTCTGTTATTAAATGCTTAACATATCTCCCCACGTTAAGATTCTCGATACAAGCCAATTAAATTTTATTATTGATAATTTAATTTAATCAGTATCTTTAAAATTTTTTAAACCCTTCCGCTTAACTTATTTAATTGCCGGATAATCAAATTCACCTACAGGGTTTGGCCCGGTCAAAACTTATAAGTTTCCTTAAAAGAGTATCGTTAATCCCGAATTATTGAGACGTGAATTCTGTCAATAATTAATATTCAGCATCTAATTAATATCGTTATCCAACTCACTGGGAATATAGACCCATATAAGATCGCACACTCTAATGAATCAAAACAACGAATATTAAATATACGTAAATAATAATTATTTCTGGATTAAGAGCATAAGAACTCTCATAATAACCTTGGAGTGTGAATTAATTTATATAGTTAGTATAAAATTAATTATCTCAATGTGTCCCGTTCAATATATACAAAATATACTAGCACAGAGAGTAGGAACAATAAACGACACTATTATCTATTTCCCGTACCCAAGACAAACCTACTAAAATTCTGTGTTACAGTCGTACCGATGGTACGCCAATTTCTATCTAAATTATGAGTAAAAACTTATATTCTGTAAGAACCTATAATCTGGTCTTCTGTGTACAAGCCGTGCTCTACACACCAGATTAAATACTGTACAAAATAAATGACATCCATGCATAACATTAAGAAAATGATATTGCATACATTGCTCATTAAGATTATCATAAAATAGAAAATTAATTTTATTAAAATAAAATTAAATGCTAAAACTAAAATAAAATTCATAGTTTTCAGTATACAACTCTAACAATCTTCCACTAATACACAAAATTATGCTGTCATACATTTGACTCCCATACCTTCTATATGACTATCAAAAGTCTTAACCGGTAAGTTCTTTGTAAAAAGATCTGTAAGATTGTCTCCTGATGCAATCTTGGTCACAACAATATCACCCCTTTGTACAATTGCTCATATAAGGTGATATATACACTCAATGTGCTTTTCTTTCTTGTGGACTCTTGGTTCCTTCGAGTTTGCAATCGCTCCACTATTATCACAATAAAGTGTAATAACCAACTGAACTGAAGGGACCACATCAAGATCCAATAGGAAGTTCTTGATCCAAACGGACTCTTTGGCTGCTTTAGAAGTAGCCACGTACTCGGCCTCCATGGTGGAATCAGCAATGCAAGACTGCTTGATACTCCTCCAACTAATAGCTCCACCTCC